>JASSUY010010462.1:0-52345 GCA_032466535.1 Forpus xanthops
TCTTTCTTTCTTTCTTTTTCTTTCTTTCTTTCTTTCTTTCTTTCTTTCTTTCTTTCTTTCTTTCTTTCTTTCTTTCTCTCTCTCTTTCTTTCTCTCTTTCTTTCTCTCTTTCTCTCTTTCTTTCTTTCTTTTTTCTTTCTTTTTTCTGTCTGTCTGTCTTTCTGTCTTTTTTCCCTTTTTTTCCCGGTTCGAATAAAACCTCTCCCGGCCAGAACTCAATTACCTGAGGCCGAGGAGACCACGAGTTTTGGCAGTCTGTTCTAAAAGATGCACAGCCATGAGGTTCTTTTCTTTCTCTCTTTTTCTTTCTTTTCCTTCCTTCCTTCCTTCCTTCCTTCCTTCCTTCCTTCCTTCCTTCCTTCCTTCCTTCCTTCCTCTGTCTGTCTTTCTTTCTTTCTTTCTGTCTTTCTTTCTTTCTGTCTTTCTTTCTTTCTGTCTTTCTTTCTTTCTGTCTTTTTTTAGTCTGTTTGAATAAATCCTCTCCCGGACAGAGGTCAACTCTGTACAGATAAAGCAGCAGGGCTTGTTTCCAGCAGCTCTTTGCCCCTAAAAGCCTGCCAGATCCTGAGTTCACTTGAAGATGAACCTTAGAGTGCTCAAGGTGGAGAGAAGTGTGAACACACAGGAAATTCATGTTTTGAACTTTATGGCTTCTCCCCAGCCCACTTCCCTTACTGACATATTCAATAAATCAGCTCAGCAATGGTGCAGCCTGAGGAAGATTCACTGCAACTCAAGTGACAGCTTTGCTGTTCAGAGCCTACAAATCACTCAGGGAGTCTTGTTGCCTGCCTGGAGGTGCCACTGAGGCTCAGCAGTTTGCAGTGCCTCTTGCATTACCTGCCTAGCCCAAGGAAAATATGCTTGAACCCTCTATTGCATTTCTCTGTTAAAGAATACATTTTGCTCCTGAGTCAATGGCTGTATGTAAAGGGAATGTCATGAAGTCGTGTCTGTAACAACTATTTAATACCAGCATTCAACAAACAATAGGTCCAGTACAGCCTAGACTACACTGTTTTCCCTTTCACTCCTCAGACTTAGTCCCACAGTAGCCCATATGTCCTCTTGCTTCATGTCCACAGAAGACAGAACATGTGACCAAACCACAGCTCCTCAACAACTACCTGCTCTCAAACTAAGCAAGGGCAGACTTTGGCTCTGGCCCCTCACAAAAACCTGTGAGAATATTATAAACATTGAGGCACTGAACCTTGCCACACATTTGGCTGAAAATGGCCAACACATTTAGAAGTCATTATGAGGGATAACCTGTGCGCTCTGTTAAAGCTTGCTTCCTGAGGAATCCAGGCTAAAATATTGCTTAGACTTCTTAAGGCAGTTATGCCTAAGTGCACACACTACTTCAAATCAGGAAGCATGAAAGCAAATTAAGGTTTTAAATCACTATAGGTCAATTACCAAGTGGCTACTGCAACCTGTTATCTTTGCTGAACTACTGTGCAGGCATGAACATCTACATCAGTGCTGTTTAACCCAGAGCTCTCCAAACAGGACTTATTCATGGCAGCTGCATCTCACCACTCTGCAATCATCTTGTTTTCAGATTGCTGTAGGAACAACAATAATACTAAAATCATCTCTCTGTGAGAAAGGTTCAAGTGTTCTTGTAAGCTCTGAACCACCCTCAGTCACTCAAGTACTAGACCCAACCTGACTCAACTTTCTTTTAAGCATTCAGTAAGTTGCTTAATTTCTTAGGATGATCTGTCTTTTAACTCTTCCAGCATCTGTAATTCAGAATATCTTCAAAATATCTTTGCCACCTTTCATCCCAGCTGCTTTCATAACAGGAATTATTTCTTCCTTTCTAGAAAACTATCTGTTGAGTACTATGTAAATAGTGTTTAGGGTCCTATCCAGACTAAAGTTGCAACAAAGTAGGAATAAAAGTATGATTATTCCTAATCTGATTATGAAGCAATGGAATTTCACAAGGCAGATGGGACCTTAAATTTCTGCTTTAATAACCGTAGACAGAAGAGTATAGCTTTGGGCTTTTCTGATCCACAGTGCAACATTGTTCCTATATTTAGAAATGTCTCAATTTAATTCCTAGAGGGAAGAATCCATCCAAAATGAATATTGTCAGCAGTAAAATAGCTAACTTTTGGGAAGAAGATAGCACATGCTATAAAAAAACACGACCCCACAAACACAATTTTCCCCTATAGACTGATAATGACTCATTTCAGTGTCGAAAACATAATTGAATTGCTCCTTGCAGCAATTAGGAGAGTCTGTCAATGTGCAACTACTTAATTGTGTTTTGATACTGTGGACTCTGTGGCAAGCTGAAAGCACTATTTTGAGGGTGCAATTAGTTGGTCTTTGCTGCTTATTTTTTCCTTAATTCCATACTGGACTAGAATTCAGAGATAGGAAAGTGATGAGGATTGTGGGGACTACATGTCTGGGTCTATCTCAACTGGCTGAAATTGTCATTGCGCAGTGGCTTGTTAAACCTTCAGCAGCTCACGGTGTTGAACTGTGATTGCTCCGTGTTCACACTATTAAAGGTGAAGATGGTTAGCAAAGAGGTCTGAATTAAACTGCTTCTGCTAATCCATTTGTTGTGTCTGAAGGGGATTAGGGAGCAATCACATAGACTGCTTTTGTGAAACTTGGACATCTTAAGAGAAGGGAAAGTCGTATATATTTGAGCAGAAGGTATTATCTGAAGATTGTCTAAGCTCACCATTCGGGTCAAAGCAAATAGGATGTCTGGAAAAGGAATAGAAATATTACATTCTGCCCATCCCTAATAGCCAAATGTATATGCACCTTCAGTGGGGCTTACTCCCCATGGAAGCTGGTGCATGTGTATTGTGGTCTGACTTGGATGTCTTAAGCAAAAGTGCAGGCCCTGACAGGGCAAGATGTTAAAATAGCAGGGACGGAATTCACCCTGATAGAGTATCCTGAAGTTGCCTCTCCTTTCCAGGCGAATTTCTGTTTAATGATGTTTTCTTTTATGCTCATCCCAAGAGAGAAAGGAAGAAAAAAGGTTGCTTGTTTCTTTGCTGAGGGGAGTCTCAGAAATAATCAGAGTGACTACCGGGTGGTGTGAAGTACCCAGGGAAAGAAATCTGTGCCCAGGAACATCAGGGTTTCTTGTTAAGGGATTGTGTAGGGAAAAGCTAGCACATCTCTTCGCTGCTCTGGCTTCCGGCCGTGTTTCGAAGTATGAGCCAACTCAGTCTGGGCAGCTGGATCTGCTTGAGGACTCTGCCAATGACAAGGCAGCCAACTGGTGAGAGTGAGACATGGTCAAGCTGTCAGAAACCATCTCTTACTTGGAATTATTTTGAAGGAGATACAAATGTAGAAACAGCTTCTTCACTCTGGCCAAGACCAGCACACTGGGCAAAGAGGCATCTCTACCTGCCCATCAGCCTTTGTGCAAGTGGATGCAGAGCTTTGATCCTAGAATATGGTGTTCTGAGAAGGCTTCAGTTTTTTTTTATGGCATTTTATCTAGCATGCCTTCACTTCAGAGCTGCAAAATTACCCTCTTATCTGGAGTCCTATTGTTAGCCAGCTGCTATAGTCAAAGGCAGCAGCAGTTACGTTCACAAAGTCAACCTGTGATATCCTTGTTGAGCACATTACAAAACCATCAAATGATTGGATTCAGCTGCTGAAACATACCAGTGGAAAAGCTGTGCCCTCCAAACCAGCAGATTTGGAGCTAGATCAGAATGTCTTCAAAGCCCAAAGAGAGTTTGTATCCAGGGTTGCTCAGGCCTGAGCAATTCACAGCAGGATCTAGGATGCATCTGTAAAACTTCTGCCATGAGCAAAGATGAGTCAACCTGGTTGTTTTTGTAGCTGATATCTTGTCTGAGTCATGAGTTAGCACATCGTGTTAATAAAATACTGAGTTTCAAATATGATGTTATACAATTGTGGTGTTATTGAAAAATAAAGAAAGCAGAATGTAATTTTAGTCAAAATGGGAAGACTTCTCTGGTCTTGGCAGATTAGCATTGGCAAGTGGATTTGGAGAATTGAGTAGAGTTAGGAATTTCTACTGTCTGGCAACTTCTCATTAATTATGAAACTCTAGCAGGACTTTCAGTCATGCTGGTTTGCACTTGGAAGCTGTTTAGCTCAGCTCAAGACTGTGTAGGAGCAGTACAAACGCTAGAAAATGTGCCTGTGATGCCACCAAGGAAAGGCTGGTTTCAGGAGTGGTAATAAGTGGTGGGAGGCAGATGAGCCTATAAAATAGTCTGAATGAGTTCAACAAGAGTATCCCCTCTCCCCTTGTAATAGGCAAAAAGAGGAGGAAGACAGTCCAGCTTGGTCATAGCACAAGACAAATGGGAATGTTTGAAGGATGGTTTTTGGGGAACCTAAGAGGAGTCAGGTGCTGTTAATGCTGCGGGAGCTGCCTTACCACTGTGGCAGTGACAGCTGAACCTGAGGACTAGAGGGATCCGGGTTCATTGGGGTTGTTGGATGTTAGAAATCATGCTGGGTGCTCCCTCATACGTACATAGGTTGACTGGCATGCTCCCCAAGGAGGTTTGTGTTGCATGTCATCGTGTGTGTCACCCTTTAGCTGAAGCTTTGGTGCCTGTTGGGAAGTGTCATGGGTGTATTTCTCCTCTGGCTGCATAAATCTATCTCCGAATGAATCTCTATCCGAAGGTATTTCCTCACAACCAAAAAGACCAATAAACTGTTTGAATTTCCTGCAAAATGAGAAAAAAACTATATAATTGAAGAAAATAGGTATTTCCCACAGAGGTATTTTGTTTACCTCACTGTGCTGTAGAGATTAATAGCACACTGTGTCTGAGCATAGGAAATAGCTGAGCATTCTCTCTTCTTTCTGATCTGAATTAAAAGAAAAAGGAAAGAAAAAGTCCAAAACAAAACAAACACCCACAGTTTCTGGATTTTGGGTTGGTTTTGCTTTTCTCACTTAAAAAAACCCAACCAAACCCCCAAAACACCAAAGTAATTTATTCTGGCAAATTCATCAGTTCCCCATTTGGTAATGAAAGTCTGAAATAGCTTGGTCTTAAAGTGGTAAAATAAGTCCAGCTGGCATTTAATTTGCTTTAGTTGAAGCTATTCATGTCACAGCCCTGGAAAGCCTCTGCTCCTGCATCAGTGAAAGCTGGGAGCAGGTTTAGAAATAAACTATCTACCTGCATAAAAATACTTACTTCATATTCAGCTAATCTAATTCTGGGCTTTTGTGTCTTTTGGCTCTGTTTCTCATGGTCAGTGCTATTTGTGGAAAGGGACAAAAAAAAAAGAAAGGAACTTTTTTTTTTAATGTGTGTTTCAATTTGTGTGTTTCCAAATGTCCCCTCCTTTAAAGGAGCCTGATTTTGTTTTAGAGAAAGACCTGAGATAAAATGTCATGTTTTGTCTCTGAATGCTGTGTTGGTTGGTGGTCAATTTTCAAACTGTTGGTGAAGCACACATCGGGGTATCACTCAGTACCGAAGGGCTGTTCATAAGCACAGATGGGGAAACTGAGGCGTAGATTGGCTTCCCCTCCCCAGAGGTTTATGGTATAGCTGTCAATGGGATCTGTTTCCCTTTGGTACAGTTTGCTGTTTACTGGGTCCCTAAGTCTTTGCTTTTGCTATTACCACAGAGAGCAGATATTACTTTTTATGTGTACTCTTAAGGCAGAAGTGAGCAGAAAGTCCAAGATCTCTGGACATAGCTTTGGAAATGCCAATCATACCAAGAGGAAATAAATAGAATAAAAGAAAAATAGAGGAAAGAAACAGTTTTTGGGGAAGCAGGAATGGCAGCTGAGCAAGGTTCAGCTGGTCTGACCCGTGTCTCTGAGTCCTACCTGTAGCATCCTGATCCTCACCAAGGTGTAAAGGTTTGGGCAGGAGGACCCCATTACAGCAGTGGGATGTGAATCCCTTTTGCATTGCCATATCCCTGGTGCCATGGGTTAATTGAATGGACGCATTTTGTTTACCATCTGTTCCATCTTAACTATAAATGCAGGATAGAACATATTTCTCAGTAAAAATAGAGGGTAAGGGGGGGAAGTTATCAGTGATTCCAAATCCTGTAGACTTTTTCCATAAGAGAACCTCACAGCTGGGAAGTTTAGCTCTTTTCTTGGGCTTAGTTTCTCAGATCACTCATTCCTCCCCCTGAAATAAAAGTATGGCTGGGCTAAGAAATTGGAACTTCAGCAGAGTGGCCCCACATGCTGCCACACACAGAGGAAGGGGACAAAGAGTTGGTTGCTCTGCTCATGCCTGGGACCAAGGCAATAGGAAAAGATCTGCCTGTGGGCTGTGATATTGGCTTACCTTTCTGGGGATGGGAATTCCACACCGATGCTATGCTGAATCCCCATCTCTTTCTGAGGGAAAACATCTTTCGAGCAGATCTGAGGTACTGAGTAAAAGATCTCAGGTATTTTTTTCATTACAAATAAGTGTGCTACATACGCAAATGTTGTCCTTCGAAATCAGAGACTCGGTGGTGTAAATCACCATTTCTGGTCATGTCCTGCCTGTCTGGCTACAAATGTGTTTAATTACTGCTCCATCCACTTGCTTGGAGTGTTGGGAATCAGCAGCTATCAGCTGTGACGGGCAAGATGTGGTGGATGCAGCAGCAATCTAATGATGTCCTGGGAGATGATTTCCAAATCAGGAGGCAGGTTTGTTCTGATCTTTGGAGGCAGAGCTGATTTGTTCGGTCGATGTGCTGTGGTGTTCTTTCTTTATGTCCCTATTAATCATTTTCATTCAAATGAAACCTGCAAGCACACAATGTGCAGAGTTCTTTTCACCGAGCTTGTGTGTGTGTTTGTATGCCTTAAAAAATGCCGCAGCCAATTCTGTTGAGCTGATAGTCACAGATTTCTCAACTTTATTGTCACCCTCAGGTAAAATTACTGCTGCAACTAAATAAAGCTTCTAGAAATGAATTCTAGCTCCTTAAACCCTTGAGGCATTTAAATTCTGGATTTAGCAGCCAGATTACTTCAGTGCAGCATTTAACCATGTCTTTAAGCAGTTGCCTGTAACAGCCAGTCTTGATTCCACAAGGCTTTTACAACAGCCCCTTTTGTTATGTACCTTTAATCTAAGTCATGGGATCAAGAATCCTACATTGCTTAAAATACATGCTTTAGAGTTGCAGCCTGAATCACTTTGCATCTGGCTCCTGCTGCACTGTGTATGTGCATCATTTCCCAGGTAGGGCTGCCTTGACAAATATTTCAGGGCACTATTCTGTTTGTTTGCTGGTGCTGCTGCTTTCCTAATGGCAGCAGCATTGCAGGAGGCTTAATTTTGCTCTCACCACTTTTTTATGCATTCAAGCTGTCTTTATTGCTGAAGCCAGCTTGTACATCTGTGCTGGGTTGGGAGATGCAAAAGGGCCTTGAATGGCTTGGCTAACATGGCCATGGAGCCAGCAGTGCACTGGGGATGGCAGGAGGAGCTGAGGGGGGCTGGTGAGTCAGGTTCTGCTCCCAGATACAAGCAAACGCAGAGATGCTGCTGGAGCAGAAGAGTGAAACAAGCCAAGGAGATTGATGTCGTGCAGAGTGTCAGGAGGCATATATCCTTTATGTCGGTGTTGTAGTAACAGCCTAGGCTGTACCCTCTGACTCTTCTTTTGAGACTTGCATCTTGGGCTGCTTTCCATTTACAAAGACAGTGTCAAAGCATTTCATGCTCCAGAGAGGATGGGAGTGCTCTCTGGGTGACAGTACCTGAGGCATGAAGGTGTGTCTGGGGAAGGAAACCCAAGCTTGAGAAACCAGGGTCAGCGCAGCTAACCAGGAGGAAGTATGCTGATTTACCAGACATTTGTCATGGAGCAAATGGTGGAAAGACATACTGATCATATCCAAGGTCTTGACGGACAGTTCTGTGATCTGATGTTTAGCAGAAGGTCACTAGTAGAAAGACAGAAGACAAACGTCCCCATGCTTTTTGTTTTGTAGAGTCTCTGAAGATCTTAATGTCTTGTTAGTCTTAGTCCTGATCAAATACCCTGTGTGATGCATAATTAGAATTGAACTCTGAGAGAGCTTCTGGCCAGCTTCTGTTGATCCCACCATCATACAGGCTTAGTCGTGATGTCTGAGCAATATGAAAGTTCAAAGATCAGGTTGATGCCCTCTTACCCATATCCCAGCTATCACAGATTTGAAGACACTATTAGCCTTTGGAAGAAGGAAAACCAAGTCTGACTCTATCCAGAGTCAGTTGCATTACTGAAGAGCCCAAACAGATTTCTCTCATTTGCTATTTGTGCCTAGCTCCTCATCAGTGCAGCTGCAAGACATACATAAACAGACCTAAAATACATCTGTGCTAATTGCTGACAACTTTGAGGACTGAATCCTGAAGTAGAACAAAGCAGTGATGGTCCACAAGCTTCTTAGATTTTTTTGTTTCTCACCTCACAGGCAACCTTGATCAAGTCCCTAATGGAGAATCCATAATTCAGATACTTAACAGTGACACACTGATTACTAAATCTGGTGGGACTTGTGTTAGCTTGCAACTCATCCCTCACCCACGCTTCTAGAGGCGAGGGTGCAGAGCAGACAGTGTAGAGGGTCTGTGAGGCTGAGGGATGCGGCTAGCCCTTGTCCAGCAAGAATTATGAGTATGGGCCCTGCAGCAGCCCCAGAGACACTGCCAGCTCAGTGGGCAGTGCAGCATCTGGCATGTGTGAGATGAAGGTGGCAGCAGCCCTCATCTAGTGCAGTGGCACTAGCAGAGGCAGGCAATGCTAGATGTGAGCAGGAGACTGCAGCACTATCCCTGTTCCATGTGTCTTAAAGCTCTGGAAAGTTTTATGAGCTGGAGACCAGGGCTGCAAGAGAGTCAGCCAGCATTCAGCACAGTGTCCCGGCTAATTATGGCTGGAGATTCTGTGTTGAGTATCACCTCAGCACTCAGTCCATGCACACAGATGTCTGTACCCCTCACTCCACTGAGCCGTATAATAGAGAGTTGACTGTGACAATTTAGGGCAGTGCTCTGGCTGGAAGGTCAGTATAAATTAGAAGGCATAATGAAAATAGTGAGGACATAACTGTTGGGCTTAGCATTTTCTAGCTAGAAATAAGCAAGTTCCCAAGCCCTCTCCTCATATATATATATGCATATATATATGTATATTTTATATTATATATGTGTAATATATTCTATATATAAATATGTTTAATATATAAAAATTACATATAATATATACTATAATTGTATAAAAAATATATTGTAATAAAAATATATTAATTAAAATAAATATGGTAAATTAATAAATTATTACATATATTCAATACATAAAATATATTAAATGTATTTGTATAATAAATATATATTAAAAATTATAAAAATATATAGGCAGCCTAAATATCTTATACAAACCTTATGCATAAAGTGAGTATGAGTGCCCAGACATTCTTCCTCTGCTTTAGGGGACTAGGGGAAAAAATGTCTGCCTACCTTAGGAGAAGGTACATCCTGCTGTAGAAGGCATAGAGACAGTGCTTCAGCCGGACAGCTGAGGAATATGGTCCTCACAGAGCCAAAATCATAGAAGTATAGGCATTGCAACCCTGTCCCTCATAGAGCGCTGAGCACATCCACATTCAGGTCCAAACAATGCTTCTGGGCACTAGTATTGAAAGAAATTCTTTCCTGGGACTCAGACTTTAGACTTGGACATTTCACGAGCTTTTACAGAAAGCACATAACAGGATGCAAAAAGAATCTGTCACAGCCTCAAGCCATGCTGCCCAGGAAGAGGAGGAAAGGAATCCCTGACCTACAAGGATCTTCATGGTTGTGGAACAAGAGCTGGGCATAGCAGGCATTATTCTCTGGGATGGATCCAGAGTTTGCTGCTGCAGATCTGGGCTGTGGTTACATTACACAGTAATGGCTAATTAATCTGCTGAGTGATGGAGATGGGGCAAACCTGCCCCTTCTGGGCCCAATTCAGGCCACAAGCATGCAAGGCCCTGCTTTCTGCAAATGCAAAGTTCATAAACAGTTATCTTGCCACCAAATCTCTGCTCAGGACTGAAAAGGTGTGAGCAGCTTTGTCTTCCTCCCTGGTAAGGTTAAACAGAGAAAGGGGTACTCTTTCACCTTCCATTTTCCTTCCTCTGTTCCAGGCTTTTAAAATCCAGATAACTGCTACAAGAGGCAGTGAAAAAAATAGTTCCTATGGTGGCATTCCTTTCCAGAGAAGTAATTTCTGTGTGCATGCATGAATGTACATGCATACAAATGACGCATTTTAACTGTCTCCATAAATGATGAAGAACGTGCATCTGTGCATGACTGTGAACCAGGAGCAGCACATTTATTTGCTCACCATTGCTTTATCTCTTTTGACCTTAATCTGAATCCCTCCAAGCTGGATGGCAGCATCTGTCAGGGCGTCTGTGCCTTAACCTGCTGGGACCAAAAGGCTGATGCAGGGAAACTCTGTGCCATTCGTCTCTGCCTGTGGCCTTGCATTACCTGATGTTCTCCCAATTTGTCTCTCCCATGCTTCATGCATTCAATCCGCATTTGACCTGATTACTTTGAGAAGAGGCTGAGAACCTGCAGTACTGTCCCCTGCCTTGATGGTTCAGCAGAACTGCGGTTCTCAGCTCCTGGGGGAAGGACTGACTGTTGAGGCCATCACGTTAAGCAAGAAGGCTGTGCAGCAAAAGGAGAAGGCTTCAATTAATTCCACCACCATCATTTTCCTGCCATTCAGTGTGGCTGATGCACTGGCCAGCCATCAGATGATGGCAAGACAGAAAGACAGTTATTGCTATCAATAGCCAACGTGTTTGATGTAAGTGGCATGACCACAGTATTGTAGAGGCGCTCTGACTCAGTCTGTTCCCTTGCATAGCTTTGCTGTAAAACTTTTCAATCCTGGATGCCTTTCGCAGATCTTCCCAGCCTAATCTGCAAAATGCTTCTCCCTACCAGTGAGTGCCATTTCAGCAGTTAGGCACAGTCTGAGGCTCTGCAGGCTGTTTTTCTTTAGGTGGAAAATAAGAGCATGGAAAGGGGTTGTGGTGAGGGGTTGCTGTCCATTTGTGAGGTGTGAGCAGATGGTTTGTCCTGAACCATGTTTTGAAGGGGTGCCTACACAGCTGTTTTCATGAACAGCTCCAGAAAAAGGCTTCCAGTGCCTGAATGCAACTGGAGACCTTAGTGCTGTATTAGGGAGCTCATTAGCTTGGGTTTAGAGAGGCCTAATGTAATGGGGGTTTGCTGTTCAAATACCCCAGCAACATCACATATCGTGTACCTGTGATATCTATGTTAATAATTGTGAAATTAGCCTCAGGCTCTGATGTGTGTTTTCCTCCAGGCTGGTTTCCAGCCTTGCCTAAGCTTAGTGCTTTTCGACATCTGCTTTTCCCTTGCTCTCCTGTCCCTTTCTCCAGAACAGGACAATGGTTAGCATTGGTAAGGGGGAGGGAGATGACCTGGATGCTGTGCTCCCTCCCTGCTTTGCAGGTCTACTTTTCATTTTTGACTGATAAGAGTGAAGGTCCCAAATTAGAGGAAAGACAATCCTGCTGTTTACCACAACCCAGTCTAAGAAGAGATTCTCTGAAGTACTATGCAGCTTCCTAAATGACCACAATTTATCCTTTCTGCAGGATGCTGCTGCTGTGGGGGTACCTTGCAGCATCCTTGCTCCTTCCTCATAGTGCTGCTGCAAAACACCAGCAAGGATAGCTTTCTCTGGCTAGACGGACCCTATCACTTTTCTGGCTCTTTCCAAGTAGCGTGGTCCTCTTGACTTCTCCAGGCTGCATCAGAACAAAAGAGCAGTGGCTCTTCTCGCTTGCTTGTTATTGCTTTATTTTGAGCCGAGTGACAGGGAGCTTGGCGGTATTCGGCTTCCTCCTCTGGAGGCAGGGTTAGCAGAAGGTCTGCTCAGATGGTGTGTCAGGCAGATGGCTGCAGGTAACCCCTGTGGCATTGCTGACTAAAGAGCACAAACTGCGCTGGGATGAAGCCAAGCAGAGGTCTGCGTGGGAAAGCAGAGAGCAGCACAGGCTCTGTCCACAGTGTGTATCCCAGCACACTCCTTCCTTGATAGTAACATGGTCTGGAGCAGCACTGGAAGGGATGCAGGCACCATCTGACCAGTGTTGCTGCCCTCCTTGGCAGGACAAGCTCTGGAAGCCGTGCCTGGGGCTGCTGGTAGAACTGGGCTACAGCTCTGCATGCCCTGGCTGGCTCAGTACATGAGCTGAGCTGGAAAACCACAGACGTGTCAATGCTGGAAAAGGAATGAATCGTAACAAAGATGAAAATCAGGTGGTGCTTCTCTCTGGAAGCTGAGAGCCAGAGCTGGCTGTGCCACAGTGAAAATTATCTGGAATTGAGGGTTGGCTGCTTGGTTTTGTTTCCTTTTTTTTTCTTTTTAGCTTATGTGCCATTAATGCAGCTGCTTTTATGAAGTTAAATTCTTCAGTTTGAACCTTACCTTCTGCATCCAGATGCTGCAATACAGCTGTGACTATAGCCAAACAAAAGTTACCCTTACACACTTTGTCTTTTTTCTTCATAAGAAACCAGAGTTTAATCATGATACCAGCCAACCTAGATGCAGCAGGTTCTTTTGCAGTAAACAGGATAATGAATTGCTCAGTATCCCAGTCTCTGCTAGCATTGCATCTGTTTGAAGTACATTTTTCAGTGAAAAGATGCCTCTGCACGGTGCTTAAAAAGTCTCATTTCAGTATACTTGGCCAAGAAGGGCTGAGGTGGAATTTGCACTTGCATTTCTCACTCATTGGCTATTTTAAAGATTATCTTGTTTTTTCTTAAGAGGGCTTGTGACTGGCTTTTCCAAAAAGACACAGTGTCAGGACTGGGGAAAGAACCTGGCTTGAAAATACTTAATTGAGCTATAGGAAAATGTAATTCATGAAAGAAAAAATATCTTAGGCAGTGAATTAACTCACATCATAACTTTTAATGATAGTTTTATAGGTTAATTAGTACCTATGCTGTCCTTGTGCCTACCAGTTATTCACAAGGGATCACATTCTCATTAGGTAGGACTCCCATAAAGACAGTCCTTCTCTAAGTGGTTTAATATGTGTCTGTGTGTATGGAAATTTTTTGCTCTTATCAGCAGAAAAAGTCTGATAGTAAAGGGACCAGAGGTGGAAATACTGTTGAGTGTCACAAAACCTGCACACTATTGAGATTCTGATTGGGTACTTAAAGAGGAATTATTTTCTCCTGTATATTCCTACACACTGGTTTTCTCAGCCTTCTTTAGGACTGAATTCAGGCACTGAGAGCTGCCAAGTGTTTTCCTCTGACAGACCCTGCTTGCACTCCTAGCTCTTGTGTGTTAGAGGTAACAGCCAGGATGGCAATGATCTACCTCCCTTTGAGCATCATCAGCTGTGGGGTGGTAAAACCTGATTAATGTTGCATGGGCCTCTCAGCCCATGTCAACTGAACACAGCAAATAGCAAAGGTAATGTAATGCTTCTCCTTGGTACAGAGAGGGGAGAAACGCAGCATGACCTTTTATCTATGAAAGCGAACGGAAATGTGACTATGTCTGGAATCCAAGGGGCTCTGAAATGCTGCCCCTGGCTGAATGGCCTGGGGTAAACCAGAAGGGAAAGTTGAGAAAAGCCATGATTTTTGTCTTATTCAGTGTGTGTGTCACACACCTTTGACACGCACATCCACTAACTTTCCTTCTGTCTGCTTCTCTGTAGCTCAGAACTGCCCTGTTCTCCAGAATTAACAGTGTGACAGTGATATCACTGCAGAACATTTTGGGGCTTACTGGCATTTCCAGACTGATGGAAGTCCTCACCATGGCAGTATAGGAAGCCTCAGCCCTGTTGCCCAGCAGGTCTGGTTCCCAGAGGGCTTTGCAGCTTGAAAAGGGCTTCCCATATTAAAAAGTGGGTAATGCCACCTTGGACCATGTGCCTTTGAGAGAATTTATAGTGGCCCACATGGATAATTAGGGTTATTGTGCCGGAAAGCTTCTGTAATGGTATTTCTATGACCGGCGCTAGACGGATAAGTAAGCGTGCTCCAGAGGACAGCTGTGCATCCTTATGAGCCCTTTAACAACTGAACACCTAAAGAAGCCAAGGGTGGGTGAGTGTGGCAGTCACCTACCTCTAATCCCCCAGGTCCCAGCTCTCCAGGGTTTGGATGAAGTTTACTTTGCGGTATGTCAGTGTCACCCAGACACACTTGCACTCCGTCTTTGCCAGAAGCCAGGATGCAGCATCAAGCTATGTGTGATAGCATGGGTTTTGTGTTAGAGCAAACTCATATTTAGACAGTGTCTGTAGGTGGAGTGAATATGAAATGGCTTTGCAGAGAGATGGTAAGATCCTTGGCTTACTGTTGAGTTTGGTAGACTCAGACTGGGGTAAAACCCCTTAAACATTAAAGCTATTTGTTAGATTGCTTTCCTTGGAACAGCATTGACTCCTCTGAAAGGAAAAAAACCAAAACTGCAGGGAAGATCTCTTAGCACAAAGAAACCATGAGATTTATAAAAACCACTAGCAAAATCTGATTTTTACTGTGCTTTCCCTGGGAAGAAATACCATTCAGGTTGACAGAAATCATCTCAGCTTTTGAATCCTGAAAAGCAGATCCCAGGCAAGACTAAAGGAATAGTGACCACTTCCTTCCTGGAGAGAAGCCCAATTTCTTCATTAAAGAAGCATTGTCACATTCTTGTTTCTTAAATCCTGCTAAATACCTGCTTAGCAGCATTATTGACAGGCATTTCTCATGAACATTGAGCTATTAAGCTGCTCCTGGTTTACTGCAAGAGGTTAAAGGATTTCTCAAAGCTCCCCATGAAAGCCTTACTAACTGGATTAACTGCTAACATGGATTTAGGCTTTGAGTCAGATTAACCCCCATTGCTCGAAGTAGACTCTTGTTCATCTTTTCTTCCCTTTTTCTTCTCTTTTTCCTCCCAGCTTTTCCCTTCTTTGTTTGTCAGGAATAATGGAAAAGAGAAGTTTCTGGTTTTGTGTTTGGGCAGTGGCACACTGTGTTCAGGGACCTGGAAGGAAGGAGGAGGCTGCTGCTCTTGGGATGTGACCTGCCTGTGAAGCAGCAGTCGAGGCAGCCCACTGATCTGTTGTCGGGCCTCTTCAGACGTGACTGTATATGCAGGACCTTTAGAAAATAGGAGTATGTTGTGGAGGATCAATGCACAGCACACACACTGATTAATATAATCAAGTGCTGACAGTTTATTGTAACATGAGTATCGCTTTTATAGTGTGTCTCAAGAGTGGGAACATTCGGCAGTATATAATTGGTTAATATTTCTTAGAAAAGTGTAGTAACAGCTTAATGATTGGTTAACTATTACAGTATAGGAGTCCAAGATTGTAGTAACAACAACAGATTGTTCCAAGGTTTTAGTTATCAGTTCCTTTGTGCACATCCTACTCTGCAGTCGTCTGTGCCAACTTTCTCAAAACTTTCTGCACGTAAATGTTCTCTAGTAACCTCCAAACATCCTTTAGTAACCTTCAAGCAAGGCCTCAAAGCCTTTGGCTCACTACTTTACAAATGTCAAATAGTTGTCTGGATTGCTCACATGTCCACGTTCTTCTAGGTACATTCCCACAGGAGTAGCTACAATAAGAATAAGGAGAGTTATTAATTGGTCTGCAACTTTGGCTTCTGCTTGCCTTTGTTATCCTCTTCCTTTGGTTTCCTCAGCAGCCTGAGAATCATGAACTTTTTTATTAAGTGATTTAATTATTTACACACCTGGCTGGGCAGTTAGCAGGGAAAGTAGCTCGAAGAGGATAACCCATGATCTTCATAGCACCAAAGACTTGAAGTCAATCTAATTTAGTTAAATGTGCATTCCTTCAGCATCTTAGGAGGACTTAAGCACCATCTGCACTACTGCTTTTGTGTGGTTGTTTCTGCCCTTGCTCCTGAGCTAGCGCATGCATGTGTGAGCAGGCTTACAGTCAAACTATCTACTGCCCAATTTAAAGGCGTTTTCCCCTCTGTTCTATGTAGTAACATGTCCCTGCACAAGCAGTTCACAACCCTGATGAGTGGATGAATTCTGAAGTCTCATTCACTGCTGTGTGAGGGCTGTGGTCCTGGAAGTGGTCTCTCAAGTTTGGGATCTGCTCCAGCCCATTTCTTGCACCTGCAGTGCAAGCATCTGTTAACAAATGTTAAAGGATGGCAGAAGAAAGCAAGCAGAGATGGAGCTGGGGTGCAGCAGAATGGTTTCTATTGCCTGACCAAACTGGCATATGAGTTGATTCCCAGCTCAGAAAAGAGATCAAGGGATTGAGCCAACACTTTTTCTATTGCTCTCTCATCTGCTCACTGCACAATTCAGACCTCTCAATTACCATTTTTTTCGCAGTGTCTGACAAGTGATGCAATGCCCATGTGATGATTACCATGCCAGGGTCATGGCACCGTCTGGCCCATGAAGGAGCCACAGCACGTGTCTGCCCCTGGTGATGGAATCTTGTATTGGGGCCACATGGAGCCCCCCTCAGGGTGGTGGCATGTCCCCAGGGATGGAGTTGTCTCTCTCATTTAGCTCTCTCTGTCTGCTGTGCTGGCTCTGATCTAAGTCCAGCTGGCCCAGGACCATGTTGCTAAACAGAGATTGAAATGTAAGAAGCTCCTGCACAGTGCTCGTACCCCTTTTAATACCACCCACGAATGTGTACAGTGTCTGGCAGCTCTGGCTGCAGCTGCATCTCACTGTATCACTGAGTTCCTGTGCTTTTCAGACTGTGCTCTTTCTAAGCTTGACATGTGCAGATCCCAGTGGATACTCAGGAGGTCTAGCAGTCCCTCTGCCTTTCTCTGAGCCCCTTGAGATTTTATGCACATCTGCTCTGCTTTGTGGCCATCCTCCTCTCAAACATTCAGACTCTGTTCCTCTGAAAGCCATCAGCAGGATCCAGGTGACCCCGATTTCTCATTTCCCTTGAACACTGATCATCACTCCTGTGTGCTTCTTAATCTCATGTTTGAGTCCCTCCCAGGTGCCTTCATCCCCATCTAATCCATTTTATCTGAATTGCCAGCCTTCATTCCGATTTCTCCTCCTCCTTCTTTCACCCTGCCATGCCCCATTCTCCATGTATCTTCAGTCTCCCATCCCACTGTTCCCCCTTCTCCCTGGAGAGCAGCTTCTCTTTCCTCCAGCATGTCAGGGTTCTTTGCTTTCTCCCTGGTCTGCACCAAACCTCCCTCAGCTGCTCAGTGTCAGCCTGTTCCTGCCTCATCACTGCCAGGGGATTGTCCCTTTATTCATTTCTTCCCACACTTCGCTGCATATCCCTTAGGGAAAACCAGGTCATTTATTTTGTGCTTTCCATCAGCGAATGCCAATTTCTTCAAGGCAGTCGCTCCAGGTTTGTGACACAGCTAATGCTGTAAACCAGATGCAATGGTTCTCTGCAGACCTCTCACAAAGGTCTCGGGTGGTGGCATTGCCATCCTGTCCTCTGGCAGGCCTTGTTCTCAACTCACCCAAGGACCTCCAGAAACCTCTCAAACTTGGACAGAGACACATTTCTCTCTGCAGTTCTAGTGGACTTATACATAGGCTTAGAAGCCATTCATATCCCACCTTCCCTCTTTGGACATCTGAACAGTTATTTGTTGAATTCCTCACGGTTTGGCACTTAGCAATTCACAGCATGGGCCTGTCATATTGTTTTTATATCAGATGATGAAAATAATGTTTCCTAACCCTACAGCCTTCAGGAAGACTGGCTAAAGAAAAGGGAGAGAGGGAAATAAAAAGGCCGAAAGGAAGTGATTTGGTGCAGTGATTGGAAAGGGTTATGGGCAGATAATCAGCAATGTGGCAGGATACTGCTACAGCTCATAGCACTTTGCTCTTAGGGTACAAATTCACCAGCTCTGTGGCAAGCATGAGAAGAGAGAAGTTGTAACCTGGATTTTCCTTTTTGTTCTTACAGATACTCCAGAGCTCTTCTGAGCTCTGTGTAAGTTGGAACAACCTTAAGTTTCTCCAGCTTATTCTTTCTTCTATTCGTTTAATTCCCCTTGAGCCAAGGGAAGCAAAACCTTTGATGCATTGACAAGACTTTGCTTCCCACTGCCTGCCATTCAAATGCCCCTTTACTGAAAATGTGTGGGCTCTGCCTGGGGAAGAGCCCTGCCTTCAGGTGCACAGCAGTCAGGAGGCCCCCTGCCCTCTTCATCTTCTCAAGGGGTTGTTTTTGAAGCTGTTCCTCATAGCAACTCTGGCATAAAAGCACTTAAGTGTGACTAAGTATGAGCCTTGATGGATTTCCTCGGTCTAATCCCAGGCACATTATCTCAGTGTTGGCATTACAAGAAGAATGGTGAATTTTAATAGCAAATCAGAGGCTTTCTGGTGGTCAAGCTCCCTCTCTGAGGGAAGCATCAGGCAAAGCTACCAGCTGTGAGATCTGAAATGGACTGAGACCATCTCTCTGCCTCTGTGGACAGCACAGGATTGTGAGTCAAGTACTTGCTTGCATAAACAGGCATTGCATTTGCGACCCTAGCCTGTTGAGCCTGGTCTCACTGCCTTATATCCCAATGAGTTTGTTATGAAACAACTTTCTGGCAATGCTGCCTGTTTAATAACAGGAGAAGCTTCTACTGAAGATGGATTTTCTCCAAGCAGCAAGATGGAAGCATAGATGAGGTAACATGTCAAAGCTTCTGGGATTTTTCCATGCCACATCCTACTACTGGGAGAACCATCATACTCCCAGGATTCCATTGTGCCCATAGGAAGTAAGCTAATAATTTCATCCTTGGAACAGGGCTGACTAACTTACAGGGCCAATTTCCTTGTAGTCTATTCCCCCAACACTGATCTATGTGAGTGCTTTATGTTAGTAAAGTGTGCAATTTGTGATATTTCATAGTTAAGAAATGTCTGCCAAGTGTTATTGGTTTGGGTTTTGGCATGTAATGGCCTAATAGATGGTTCTCTCTGACCATTTTCTGCAGTCACCTTGCCTACTTCTTGCTGACACAGTTGTGATGGTAATTAATGAGCTGGCACATTCCTAGGAGCCTTGTCAATGAATTAATCTCTGCACAGAGGGAACAGCTGAACACAGGTTCCTCTTGTTGTCTCTGGCAAAGAGGGGAGATGAAGAACCTTCAAGCAGGTGGAGAGGGCTCTGTGTAAGGATCCCCTGCCCCAGTGGTGGCTGAAATTAGGCATATTGCATATAATTTGTATATATCTGGTTTTATACTTTTGAGCTTTTTTGTGTCTAATTGGAGTTTCTGAGATGGCAACTTTACTTGGTGAGGGGATATGGTTTATTATTAACGTGATGCTACAGGAACAGAGAAGAGGTTCAGCTTCACCAGTTATGTGGAGGCATCTATGTGGAAGCATTTTGTCCAAGTAAGTGAATAAAGGTGGGATCTAGAAGGATGATTAACCCAAGGAAGTTGTTCTTAATAAATTGTATTTCATGTTTGGTCATGTTCTCGGGCAGAGGCTAAAAGTGAAACGAAAAGAGAAAACAGTACCTCTCCATAGGGCTCCAAACGTATGCTTTACTAGAGGGAAGATGCCCATAAATGCAGCAAAGGAACATGCTCCTTGTCCTTCCAAGTTCATCAGATATCAGGAATCCCTTTGGCCTTGCATTGCCATCCTTCTCTTCTGCATCTCATTATGCTCAGAGAATCACCAAACTTGATAGAGCCTCTTCAGGCAGTTCCTGACTAATTCTCCCCAAGAGCCATGCACAGCTGACCTTGCTCTGCTCCTGTTCTTTTAACCATCAGTCAAAAACCTCACAGTGTATTATCTCTAAGGGGAAGGAGGTGGGAGAAAGACGAATGAGTGGTGGTCTCTGAAGTTATCTCCAGTGTGAATAAAGCAGAAAACATGGATGTGAAAAATTTGTATCCAAAACCACAGAGCTTTGCCTTGAGTCTTCATTAGTGTCTATGTCTCTGTTGGCTTGCTTGAGCCATGTCCTAGTAAGGTCATTATGTATGTTGTTAAATGCTCAGGAGACTCTTCTAAAGAAAAGGAGAAATTTCTCCTCCTCCAGTGTGATTCTTTCAAAGGAGAAGGATTTGTACTTCTGCAATAGAGGCAGGAATGAGGTAATAATGTGGGTCAGGGCAAGCCTAGGATTTGATACTACTTCGTGGCTAGTATTTTTTAATCCAGTACATGAAAAAAGCTGTCAAAAGAAGGAGAGGAACAGTTTCTGAGAGGAAACAAGCTCTGTGTTAAGGTGTGTTTTGGTCTTATATGGCTAAATAAGAGTCAGAAGGTTCAAATGTTAGGGGATGTTGTTTAAGTAAAGTTTGAAGTAATTCTGAAACACACAGCAATGGGTCTTTTGTTGCAAGTCTCCTGGCCAGAAGGTTAACTTTTAAGTTTAGAAGCTGCTCCTTGATTTAGACAATGTACTAGGCTAATAACCTAGTTATACAGTCAATGTTGTATTAGAAGTCCCAGTGCTGCTGGTATTGATCCCAGTATTGGCCTGAAGTAACTCATGCTTCTGTTAGCAAAGAAAATGCTGTATTTGCTTGAGGGACAAGGTGATCTGTGAAAGCTAAGAAATTGATGTTTCCTTGGATTGTCTAGGAGTGAGACATGTAATTTATAATTTGGTCTAGTATTTACTTGCTCTCTCCTTTCCAGTGGCTAATCCCAACAAGCCATGGGGAACACTCTTAAGGCTATGGCATTTCTCTGCTTATTTTATTGGCCAGGAGGTTGGACAATAGTATAAACCAATGTCAAGTCCATCCAGAGATAACAAGGGTATTGCCTTAGGTAAGGAAAGAATGAAAACTGGCTACAGTTCTGCACTGAAGCCTCTGAGTTTTCAGGAGACGAGTTTGATTATTGCCTGACTGCGTGATACTGGCTCTACCCAGGATTCTGTATGTTTTGCTTTCATTGTCACCAGACTTCTCAGTGATGAAAACAAAAGTAACATGACAGGTTTTTATAAAAATATGTTTCCCATTTCAGTTTAAAGGGAATCCTCCAGGCCTTTAAATTTCTAAAGTCATCCAGGTGCATCAGAGCGTTTCCAAGCCAATTTGTCATCATTGCAAGGACTGACTCCCTGTAGTAACAGAGGGGAGAGTGCAATTGGGTGCTAACCAGTTGATGTACAGTTTGGTTTCACACAGCTCTAATCCACAGTATCAGAAGGACTTCCACAATGTTTCTTCAACTTCAGTGGATTAGACTGATCTGGATTCTGCTCTGGTACTTCGGTTGTACTTTTATCAGTGTAGAATTCACCTTAAAATGTCTGCTGGAAGAGTACATGAACACTGCACTTGTACCTGGGGAGGTTATTATAGTCAGTGATGCATCTAACACGCACATGCTCACTTCAGCATGGATACAGTGACTGCCTTGGCTCTATTAAGCTGCTAAACTGCTTTTGGTTTAGCAGTTAAGTACTTTGAAACTGCAGTGATAAACAGACCAGAGATTTCTACAGAGAGCTGAAACTTTTGCCTACCTCTGCCTCAATACTGCAGAACCCCTAGGGGTTTATGGTAAATTAGCTAGTTTGTGGCCCCTAAGAAAGAGGTAAATGCGGCCCAATTTAATGGCTGAATGAAGTTCCTCTAATGCATTTGCTTTTTTGGGGAGTATTCACAGCATTCTGGGTGTCAGTCAGCTAATTTAGATGGTGATGTTGGTCAGTGGCAAGAGAGGATCCCTCCATAGTCCTGAGTGTCAGTGGTGTTTCCACAGGAAAACTCTGAGTTGAGAGGTGGCTTGGCTCTTTCAGATGAAACATTCCACAAAGGTCTGTTTTGTGGCTCAGTTAGTAAACTAAGTTTCATCTTCATGAAGACAGAAAGGAAACTTGACCCCAAAAAGTCAATAGAAGCCAATAAAATGTTCTATTATCTCTCATGCTTGAAATCACATTGTGTGCCACATATTTAATATTCTCTGGAGGCTAGAGTAGGCTATAGTTGGTTGTTTCAGTTGTATCACACAATAGAGTTCCAATGGTTATTTTTGCTTAAACACTTGTAAGTGTTTTCTTTGTAAGTGGTCTTAGCAATTCCTATTTTAATTGTGCAGATTGTCCCAAACTACTTTCTCAAATGTCAGTGGAAAAGCAGAAGCGGCAAATATGGTATTTGATGTCTGTGAGCATGCCTGTGCTGTATCATTTCATTCATCTTTCTGGTTTCTATTCAATAAACATCATCTTTGTAGCTTTCCTCTGTGGAGAAAAATCTCCATTATCCTTCCAATCCTTCTTGAAATTGAGTTTGTTTTTTACCATTTCCTCTTGGATTTATGACACAGACCTGATCACAGCACTTACCAAGGAAATTACTTGTGGTTTCTCTAGAGCACAGCACATTGGTATTTTCTGTTTCCAGTATTTGACTCTGGAGCAGATGTTTAAATACCGCAGCTGGTTTGAGCAGATGCATCGGAGACTTTGAGTGTGCTGATCTGATTGAAATGACCTTTGTGTTCTCAGGCCTTCTTCCCCTCATCAAATGTTACAGTGAGTTTAGACCCTTTCAGGCAAACTATCCCAACCATTGCCATTGCCTGCAACAAACGTCTGAAGCTATGCTGACCAGCTTTCTCATATTTGGTAGTCTTTCTGAAGTGCCTCATGAGATCTTTCAAGTCCTGTTTAATTCTCTGTTTTCCTGTAGACTTTTCCATTTCATTATTCATTCTTTTGATTCAAGAGACTAATCGTTTTTTCCAGACCTTGTGCTCACCATTAGGTTTTATAGCTCTCTTCTACCTTGGAGGCTGACCATAGGAAATCCAGGCAAACAGTGTGGCTCTTTGTCTCCCTCAAGTGACTAGCACAAATACCAACCTTGTGCAGTTATCTTCCTGTGAATTAAACCCTAACGTGTGCCTGTTCCTCTTGAAGAAGCTAATCTGTAATTTTTTTCCTCTTATTTCTTTGGAAACATAAATCTGCCCATTTATTCCTTGCCTGGAAAAAACAGGATGAGAGGATGATGGCCTCACACTCTCTGACATTGCTGCTTGGGTTGATAGAAGATACTAGATGGCTAATCCAGACCCAACATTTTCCAGGACATCACCCCTAACCAATGTTGCTTTCTAGCAGCCTGAAAAATTCCACATTTAAAATTTACACACAGATCTCTCTCAATAGCTGTGGTGGTAAGACCTTGCTGTGAACTTCACTTAGGGGGAGGTAAACATGGCTGCACTGCTTCCAACCCAGTTTACTGTGTCCTCATAGGGTTGTGTGGTGCTGGGTGATCTCGTTGGCCTGGCTATCTCTGCCCCAGAACTTGTACTAAAGTTGTGTTGAGGAGATCAGAGCCAAGGTTGCTTCTAGATACCTTAACTCAAACTCAGGACATTGCAGTTTTACTTTGGTTCCTTTGTTATAATACCTGTCTTTTTTCCACTGTATCCTTTAGACAGCTTTTGCAAAGTCACCAGAAATAGCTCGAGTCAGGGCAGTGGCATGTGTATAAGCAACACGAGGGATTTCTGAAAAGATGGATTTGTAACCAGCAGTCTCCATTCTCAGCAGCAATGATTAGCCAAGCTCTGATTGACAGAGTGCAATAAAATGGAGACAGCTCTGCCCTTGATACATAATAAGTGAAAGACTAGTGGGAAATATCTCTGAAAAACTTTCCTACACTTGAAGTGGATGAGTGAGCACAGCCCTTTTCTGTCCTTCTTGCTCTTCTCTCAGTTGCAACAGCAGCCTAGAGCTGAGCCTTTGGTGTCTTTGCCCTTTTCTATCTCCTTTTGCAACTCCTAAGATGAAAAAATAATGTGACTTTTCTAGCTTCCTAACCCCATTCTGTCATTACTGCTGCACTCCTGTGAAATGTGTATCATACTACAATAAAGTTAGTGTGCAGCAAGCATGGAAATGGTATTGACAAAGCTATAATGGAAGCAGCAATTTATGACCGTGGCCAGGTGGGGTTCTGAGGGACTGTACAAGAGCTAAGATTACCTTGCTGCTAGCCACTGAATTGAGCTCTATCATTTCGGGCAGATAAATCTATGTGTGTTTACCATGGTACTCTCTTCTCTTTGAAAAGAAGTCAGTTATATCACATTTAAAAAGAGCTAATGAGAGACAAGTATAAAGAGAAGGAAATAGATGGTCTTCAATATACACATTTTAGGTCATTAATATCTGAAATTAGGCCAAGTGGAGCTGACCAGTCAAGGAGAAAGTTTGTGGCTGGGTGGCATTGGAGCTTGTAACTACTTGGTCCAGAGAGGCAGGGAGACATGTCACAAGGCACAATGATCACCTCTTCCTTCCTCTGTCTTCACACCCCAGTGCTTGGTCAAGCATCTGCCCTGCTTGCTCAGCCACCCTTGTGCCACAGCTGGTGCAGCCTGAATCCTAAGTCTGTTGAGATACAGCTGCAGAGGTTTTGGAGGGTGGTGCTTTGAGAAGTCACTGATTGCTTTCAGACTTAAATGTTCTCTTTCTATCCCATCTGCTGCCTTTATGAAGTGGGTGCATCCCTCAATGCAAGACTGGTCTCGGTACAGCTGGAGGCTGTGCATGTCCTGACAGAAGCTTGGGGTAGCCCTCAACTTTGGCTTGAACCTCATGATGCTGATGTCCCTGTACTTCCTCCCTTTACCTTCAGCACCTTTACTGCATCTGGATGAAACACAGAGAAAAAGAAGTCCGTAAATTCAGGGGCTGGAAACATGAGGAGTTATGAACAATCTCTGTTCCAGCCACACTCGTAATTAGGTTTACATTCCCAGAATACATTGCCTTCTTCAATTTTCCATTTCTTTCTCTATGAGTACCATGGTTTGCAACTCAGGTTTAATTTTTGATGGGAATTCAGAATTATACAAGAAAGGAAATTCAGAGAAGAATATGCAACTAAAGAAGAAAAATCTTCTCTTAGCGATAGTTGTGTGTTGGGTAAAAATTACAGTGGACAAGAGAAGTCCTTTTCCACCTATTACCACCTTCACTTACCCATTCAAAGCAATGCTGCTAAAAAGCAGGTGCAACCTTCATACATTAATATCTTCATGTAAATAGTTTTATCATCCCTCTTAGCCAAAGTATCCGCCAGCTACTAAAGGCATCATTTTCTGATTATCTTTTTAGAAGCTGCTGCTCCAGTGGACCTGCAAAATTAACATTGTGCTCAGCAAAACGGTCTATGTAAAACAAGGGCAATTTATATAGAAATATCCATAATCCTTCACATTAGAATTTGGCTGTTAAAATTCTGGCTCCTCTTAGAGGTCACTCTAACCTAGTTAGGTTCTGTTAAGAAAAGCTGTTATTATGGCTCACAGATTTTTTTCTCCTTTGGCTTGTGCGCTTCAGCACTCACCTCTACATCTCCTACCATGCTGTCTGCCTCTCCTGATTTAAACTACATTACTTTCTGTCATACATTATTGAAGACTAAGCTTAACTACCTGGACACGGTGAAAAATGCTCAAAAGTGGGGTTAAAGTCCATGCGATATTTCCTTTTCTCGTTTCTTCTTTTCCCTCTTCAGGAGAAAAAGAAATGAAGTGTGTTGAGGAAAGCTGCTTGTAGAAAAGGTGGAGAGCTGGAACAGAACAGACGTGAATTCAGTTCCTGCTGTGACATACGTTTTCTGAGTGTCCTTGGATATATAATTTTATTTCTTTTCTTTTATCTCTCTTGTTCTGCCTCTTTCCCCCCCTTACTGCTTTGCACGCAATAATATGTGCCTTTACCATAGCATATGTCAATGTGTTTTTCCTTCCAGTGCAAAATCTCTATTAACCTATACGTACACAGTACTGTGAAAAGCAGGATTTCAGTCTTTGGGCCTTAAATCTGGTAATACCACAGAAATAAATGCATTAAATAAATACCTCTCCAGCTCATTCAGTATTACTGTACACTGTTTAAAACAGAACGGTGTTGCAGTTAAACTTGATCTCTCTTGCCTGAGGCTTTTAGTAGAGTAAAAGGGAGAAGATTTCATTCTGATATTACTGTGGCAAGTCTGTGACCTTAAATAAAGTCCTGTTGAATTTATCTTGGGGTAAGCACACAATTATGTAAATATTTAGAGCCATTGGCTTCCTGGTACTTCCTTGTGCAATATTCCCTTTCATGTACTGGATGGTGAAACCTGGATCACCAGCTGTCCTGTTTCCATTGAAAAGGTCTCATGGACATTTCAGGGTGGGTGGCAGGTCCTGGTTTCTTATAGGACAAGTTCCAAGCAAACTCTTGTAGAAAGAAAAATAAGGTACATTGAACATCAAGAGGATAATTTCCCTATCAAGCAAGGGAAAAACCTTTCCCTTGCAAAGGAATATAATCCTATGTTTCTGTAACCTTGACATGACTGCAGATTGGTTTTCAGGTCCTAAGCACCACTTCAAAGTAGAAGAATGCTTATGCCAGTGTAAGTGGTGAAACCAACACAGTGACTGGTCAAAGAAACCTTGGGGAGTACTCCATAGGGACCTCCTGTCTTCTGGAAGAAAATAAACCTTTTTTGCTCTTTGTAGGTAGCAGCATGAAGTTTAAAGAAGTTCACTCTCTGAAGATATGCTTTGTACAACAGTAATGTCTCCAATCCTGATAATATAGATAAAAGTGACTAAATTAAGGCTGCAGACAATAGAAGTCTTGAATGAAAGGAAATCTCTTCCCCCATACAGAAAATAATCACATTCAGAGACCCCAGAGAGCTCCTATCTCTACCACTGAGACAAAGAAACAGACCGAGAAAGACCAGTCTGACAAAACATATTTATACAGCAGTAATCAAAGGGCCACAGGCACCAGACCTTGGGAATGTTGTCTTTCTCATTTAGTGCCTCATCTGATAACAGAAGGACTCTTCCCTTGTGTTATATTATGAAGCTACATCAGGATATAGAAATTTCTGCAGAGTTTTGCATAGGTAGAGAAGTGTATTTCAGTGGCCCAGGACATAGTACTGTAGTTAGATTATGATTCAGCAAAGACACACTTAACCTTCTCCATGCAGGTACTTTTGGAGGCATCAGTGGAACTAATTATATTACTGGAAGCTGGTCCATTTTTTAAATATCATGTAAAATGGCAGAGGTTCACTTGCTGGCCTTGGTGCAACACACTGCAGGTTATTTAGGTACCCCTCTGGTTTGTTGAGAAGTTTATAAGGACTCTGCAATTTCAGTGCAGGAGACTTTGTTATAGCTGCCTTTGACTATGTCCTTGGGATTTTGAGTGGTCTGGGGTCTCTTTAGTATCTTTATAGGATCAGAGGAAAAACAGGAGAGAAAGAGCTTTAAGAGGTCTCTCTACCCGTTTTCCTCCCCCTTTAGCAAGGAGGATCAACTGTCTATAGATGTAATTTCTGATGAATGTTCTTTAAAAGCTTCCAATAGTGAGACTCTGTCATGCCACAGGCAAATCCACTCCAGTCCCCAACTTTCCTCACTACTAGGAAGCTTTTCCTGATGTCTAACCCTCATATCTCTTGTTGCCACGTAAGTCATCCTGGTCATGGCAAACTGATTATTTCCTTTCTCTTTCCAACATTCTTTACGCAATTGATGGCTCTTATGCTCTCTCCATCATTTTTCTCTTCTTTGTCTGAACGACCAGCTCCCTCATTGCTCCGTTATAGTTGGTGAGCTTTGACCTTTGACATTTCACATATTGCTACTCTGACATATCTGCTTCTCTCTGTTTGAGGTTCAGTGCCCAAAACTGGATAAGACTAAGATTTTACTTGTACAGTCTGAGGGGGAGAAATTGATTATCTTCAATTACAACTCATATTCCTGTTCTTACCATATACTTGTACAAAGATGATTTTGACTAAGAAATGAATAAAAAGTTATTTTCTCCTTGTTGCAATTTAGACTGAACTGATGCCTTTCAGGTGATGTTATTACGTTTTAATAAAACTCAGGTTCTCTCTTCACATCATTAAGTCTCTAGGGCAGCTAATAAGGTGACCATACTTACATCAGCCTTTGCTTTGAGTGTTGACATTTGGGTGGGTGCTGATAGCTGCTCCCAAAGAATCAGTTATGCTATAATTACCTAGTCTCACAGGTCCTGACTTTGAAATTAGTGTTTGGAGGTGGATTTGTCATATTTTTGTCCCTTAAGAATCAATAAGATAGCTGATACTGGATATGTGCTTCCAGCTGAGCAAATGGGAGCCAGCTGACTACTTTTCTCACCTTTTCTTGTTGAACTTCCTTTTGGAGATACTTTTGTATGCTTTGAAGGAAAGCCAGGCTAGCAAAGTTATCTCTGTGCTGATACAGCATAGGGACAACTTCTTTGCATTACTGGCCACAGAATCATAAAATGGTTTGGTTTGGAAGGACTGTTAACCTCAGGCTTCAATAGAAAAGATTCTGTTTAGTTGTGGTTTTCTCTCAAACTTTCTTGCCCATGGCTATAAACGTGGAAATCTGAACAGCATTAGCAAAGCACTGTGATATCTTCTGCTTAAGTGAATGTAAGAGAAGCTGACTGAAGATTGTGGTGACTGGGCCACAACAGCCCCAGCACATTGAACTTCAAGACATGGTCAAATGCTTTGACAGCTCCCCTGCATACTGTAAGCTGCAATATGATTAGCTGGCAGTGGTGGCAGTTGTGCTTCTTGAGGGCATGTACATAAAGCATGTATAGAGGCAACATCTCTGTCAGATGTTGTCTGGATTTTATGGTTGTACTAATTAGTCAATGACTGATGCTCCCACCCTTACAGTTCCATACGTCTGCTATCATTTCATACCCTGACATTCAGAGGTGTGACAAAAGGTGTGAAAGTCTGAGAGTTTCTTTGTCTTATCTCATTGAATTCCCTTGTTTTATGGGTTGCATTTCAATTCCAAATTTTATCTGGATTCAACATTGGAGAGGCCAGTAGTGGTTCTTTCATTAGATCTACAGAAAGAATGGAGCATTATAAAATACAGAGGGGGGCTGGGGGAAGATCAGTTTTAGAGTTGCTTTTGACCTAAAGGTCTGAACTACCATATCCTTGGCTGTTCAGGTTTTGGGTGTAATAGAGTTCTTACATGAGACAGGCTTGTTGGCGCTTTCCTCAGTGTGCACTATGAGCATATATATATTTATTTTGGAAAAATCCTTAGCCAGAAGGAAGACAACATGTAGTGAAAGATAAATTATGCAGATAATGTTCTATTATGCACAGAGTAAAAAGTACAAGGGACATAAATTTCCCCAGGGAGACACCTCTGAGAGGGGAGCCTGGGACAACACACAAAACAAAATCAAGAGGAGAGGAGGAAGGGGAAACAATGAATTGGAAGTAGTTCTGGCAGGTTTTGCTTGAAGGAGAAAGACTGAATGAGCAATAGATATACTGGGGGCAATTCTTTTCAAAGGAAGGACTTTGTATTGGCTGTGTCACTTATCCAGGTCACTACTCCAGCTTCCTCAAAAGCGTGTTTTGACCCTGCAGGTATTTATGGAGCTTTGAGCAAAAAAGTATGAAAAGAATCAGTGTAGAGAAAAACTGGCAATATCTTTTCCCTCCAGGCTTTCTTTTTGCTCTGAGGTGGGAAATGCACTGTCTTTTTATAGCTCTGATCTGTGCTATACGTCCCATTGAGGCCTGGCAGGATCAGTTCCTGTGGGTTGTGTGGCTGTGCAAGATCAGATACAGCAGGCAAAGAAACCCCTGTTCTTATCAGAGACAAGCACAGAAGCACGGCTGAGGGTGGAGTAATATTTGTACTTGAACAGCAGAACACAGAGAGAGTCTCAGTGGGCAGTAACACTTCATTTCAACAGCAAGAAGATACTCTCCAAAGTCTCTCTTGTTTCAGTCCCAGAGCTGTACCTTGTAACAGCAGGTCTCAGAGCTGGTGTTTTGAATCAGTCCCTGTGACTGCTGGCACTGATGCTCAGCTCCACTGCAGCACTTCTGATGTGCTTGTGCTTCTCCTGCACAGTGCTGTGGGCTGAACTGTGCTCAAGGGAACAAACAGAGAATAAAATAGGTTGGGGTTTTTCCAGCCCTTGAGATAGGTCCATATGGCAATGGTCTCCTTCTGTGACTCAGTGCACACAGGTTTTCCTGTGTGCTCAAGCTCTTTGGCCTGGCTTTTGGAGTCCTTGAGATGAGGTGCTGAAATGACACAGTATTTAACAGGATATGCTGCAATCACTGGCAGAAAAGTAATTGGCTCTTCCCATGTGGCTGCCATCACAGATAAAAAATGAGGAAATAGTCCGAGGGCTGGAACCCCTGTGTCTCTACCTTCATGTTCGAGGTGATCACTGTGCCACCAATTGACCTCCTGCAGGCAGCCACCGTAGGAATCACTCCCATTCTCTGTGCTCACCATGCCACAGCCACACATTAAGCAAACAAGCTTATCCATCTTTTGGGTTTGTGTTGACACCTGCAGGTTCAGAGACTGTTTGTTTGTTTTCCCTACTCTCTTCAGTGCTTAATTGGCCGGATTACATTCATGCTTTTTCTCCCTTACAGCTTTCTACCAGGCATTAGTCACAACTGAAGACTGGACTAATTTGCTAATGTTGTACCTGGAATTGTCTCCCCTGGAGACCTGGCTGATGTGAGCAGAACTCACGAATGGTGTCAGACCAAAAGCCAATTCAGACAAATGATTCTCTGCTTCTTTTGGCTCAGGTCATTGCTACTCCCTTTCCCTTGTCATGTCTTCTGCTTCCCTTGTACATCTTTTTTCCATTGTCTAATTGAGTTGCTGTTTCATTGCTCTCATGTCTGGGATGGCATGCCTTTCACAGTGCCATGCCACAGACTTGAAGGATGTGGGACAAGAGTTCAACTTGCTGCATGTAGCTAAGACACTGTAATACTTTGCTTTGCTTTTCTGCTACTCCTTTCCACAGAAGCTACACACTGAAGGCTTAGTAAAGAAAGAAGTCCAAGTGTCTTGCTATCTGCTCACCCTTCCTTTCTGATTAAAGCTATTGTGAGTAGTTGCTCTTGTTTTTTGTAGCCACTGGTGGTTCCACTGTCTATGAGTTTGTCTAATCCCAATAGAAGCTATTGGCTTTGATTTCAAATTATTTCCTATTTCCTTTGTAACTGCTGCTGGCAAAGCTGCTGTTCTCCTCATGGATTTTGTTTGGTGTAAGTTTGATAGCTTACTTAGAACAAAGGCCAGCAGTCTGTTAAACCAGCATGATTTCTACATTTAATACTTCTCTGCCTGTAGCTCTCATTTAATCTGAGAATTAACCATCATTCACAATGTTGCAAAAAGCAGTTGCTGTTTGCAGTATCAGGGGAAAGAGCCATAGGAAATAATGGATAAAATGGTAAATTCTGAACATCAGCATCTTTGGTTGTTGTATATTGTTAAAGGATAAAATAGCTGCTGTCTTATACTCTCCTACTTTCTTGTCTGAGTGGTATATATGATGGTGAATCTCTCTATCATCAATATCCTATCTGTGGACTCACAGATTTCTTGTATTTGTGCTGTTATTTACAAGTAAAATGTTTCCAGGTTTTATTCTTGGCCTTTCCTTGTATTGTGTCTAAGTGCATCTTCTTGTCATTTAGCAGTACTTTAGAAAACAGCTGGTGCCCCCAGGGTAAACCTTTTGACAGTGTCCTACTCTGCCAAAATCCTACTTCATCAGCAAACCATGTTGTGCATATTTCTCTTGTTTTGCAAATTGAAATTACAGAGTGCTGCTGCATTTAAACAGGATCTCTTTGATCTAGGAGATAACAAAGCTTGATGTTCTGACCTACCCTAAATAGCTGGACTTGTTTCACTTGGGGAAATTATATATTTATATATATATATGACCTGTTATGCTATTAGAATACTTCAACAGAGATGCTGCTGCTCCAAATTGCATGAAAATTCTTTTGCAGGGCTAATCAGAAGAGATACACCGTCAGGATTATGTGCTTTAAAAATACAGTTCTAGGCAGCATTGTCAAAACCGGGCAACAAAAAATAACCAGCAGTGATTAATCAGATCATATACATCCTCATACTCTCCAGTTTTTCGTGATCTTAATTCAGATCAAATCTTAGAGATTAACTTTGTGCCAGTGTCTGAATTTCAAAAACCTTTCTCCAGATCATATAAAATTGAAGCTCATAAGATGCCTTACTTATTGAACACATGCTTCAGAATTTCAGCTTAAGTTCCTTTTTTTTAGTGTCTTTCCCAGGGCCTTCCTGCCTTTGCTTACTCAGATGTAGCTAGCAGGCTAAGAACAATATCTCATTCCCACTTAAGTAGTCTTTATGCTACAGGGACCAGCTGGTGGTCTCCTAGGTGTCCAGGAGATGAACCAAATAAAAGATTTTGAAAATAGAACCAGCTCCATATGCTACGGCCAGAGTAGAAGGCAATGGCAGGGCATAATGATTGCTGCGCTGGGTTACTCCTGTCCCTTTCTATTAAGCAAGAGGCTAGCTGAAATTCTTTGGGCTGGAAGTGAAGGTTCATTTTATGATACATAATGTATCATGAAACAAGAAGACCCAGTGAAACCCATCTTTGGTAAAAATACAGGAGGTTTTAGGAACTGCACGTTGTACGTAACTAAACATAAAATGTTAATTTCCATTAGCGTTTATTCAGATATTTTCATGGCTGTTGAGATAAAATGTAAATCAAGACAACATATGACTTCAGAAGAGAATAAAATATGTTTAAATCAGAGATGCTCCTCAATGCTTTTGAAGCGTGGTGAGGCATTCCACAGTAGTGTGGCAACTGCAGGCATTACTCTGCTTACAGCTTTAGAAGAGATAAAAGATACGCGCTGAATTAATGGAGCAGGAGTGTGCATGCATGCTAAAATATCTTCTGATCTTGTCTTCTGGTCTTGTAGTCATTATATAAGGACTCTCCCCTTCACTGGGACTTCTGTCTGGAGAAGGTACATTGTCAGTGAAATATATTTGTCTATTCAATCAAATAGTCACACCGGGGCTCTAGCTCTGGGGCTAGGGCCGTTGCTCTTTTGAATCTCTTTGCATGGCTACTTTGTACTTTTGGAAAGCAAAGGGAGATATAGCTTTAGTTCTTGTTTCTTCCTCTTCCACATCCCCCCCCCCCCCCCCCATGTTTCCATGACCAAATTTGCAATCAGAGCCTAGTGTTTCCAGATTTCCTTTGATAACCTTGAAGAACAGCATGGTGCAAAATTTTACCTTTCCCTCTTTTTCCCTTTTAACGGTGCCTCGTTGTATATTAGAAGCATCTCTCATTATGATTAAAGTAAGTAGGTCACTGTGTCTGCTTTGGATACGCACATGGCACTGCCTGAACCTCAGCTATTCTCTTTGTGCAATTCTGCTAATGAAAAGCTAGTCATAGAAGATGGTTCATACTTGTAAATCCATGGCACACGATATTACTCTATTGCTTTCTGCCTGCTGTCACTGGGGTGACTGTTTTGGCACAGACTGAGACATGAAGAGTTGCAGAAATCCAGTGATGGCTCTGCTTTTCCTTGTGGAAGGATGAATGTGGAAATAAGTTTCAGGAAAAGGAAATTGCTGGCCATGCTCTCTGTCCTGGCTGCTTGCTTGTGCGAAAAGGTTGGCAAATGCCTCTTATTTCTTCCCTGCAGGATGGGAGTATAATTTTATTCTGTATTTTTCTATCTGCTATGCCTCTGCTCAGACAAAAATGCCATAAAATATTTTCAGACATGATTCCTGACCTCACCCTGAGTTTGGGTCTGGCCTTTATCACACTCCATGGTCCTGTGAAAGATGCTAATTTTGAAAGACTGTCTCCAGAAGCTGCACTGAGAAACCATTTCTGCTCCTTTGGCTAAGGAGTGAAGACAGAGCTTTGTTGGTCACAAGAAAGACTGCTTTTTCCAAGCTTTGTCTTCATATCTTTACAATCCAAGTAAAATGGAGAAATAAATCACTGCGCACAATTGTCATTTTTCCCCTCCAAGCACCATCCAAAGAGTCTAAACATAGCTAAGCCACTGTATTTCCTCTGAATAAACACTCAAATACCAAAAATAAATTGCTAGGCACTGGAATCACAGGAATGATTTATAAAACAATTATACTGGGAATCCTATTCTCTCTTGTTGCTCTTACAAATTATGGGTTTATTAGATGTTTTACTCCTGTGGGAACACATTTGCATTCCACCATAAAATGTCTGAACTTGGCATTTGTCTTGTCTTGTCCGGTTTGTGAAAAAACCTTGAGAATCATTCTGTCAAAGGCCAAGACTGTCGTTTTTATAACTTTTAATTTCTTTCTACTGCTGAGGGCATTAGCAGGAATGCAGACAGTCCCTTTCTAGTAAATAATTCTTCACCATTTGTCCTCTCATCAGACTTGTGATGTGTAGATGATGTTCATGGTAGAGCTGAGTCTGCAAATTATTAAACATTGAGGAAGAGATATTCTAGAGCCTTTAGCCTGGCAGCACTGGTAATGGGTCACTAGCTGGGACCATAAGCAGACACCTTGTGAAGAATAAGAACAGGACAAGCATGTTTAAACTTCTTCCATAATATTTTCTACTCTCTGAGCATATTCAGCCCAGGATTCATAGAATCATAGAATAGTTAGGGTTGGAAAGGACCTTAAGATCATCTAGTTCCAACCTCCCTGCCATGGGCAGGAGCACCTCCCACTAAACCATGCCACCCAAGGCTATGTCCAACCTGGCTTTGAACACCGCCAGTGATGGAGCATTCACAACTTCCCTGGGCAACCCATTCCAGTGCCTCACCACCCTTACAATAAAGAATATCTTCTTCATATCCAATCTAAACTTCCCCTGTTCATCTTTGAACCCCCCCAGCACTGATGTGATTCTAAGTAAGCCACAGCGAGTTCCTCCTGGAGTTGCTTGTCCAGTCTGTCCTCTAACATCAACGATTCCAGCACCATTCTGAACAAGGCACATTAGCTTTTAGAGTGAAACCTGTTATCCTTTACAATGGTGCAAACCCACAGTTACTCTAAAGCCTTTAGCTAAGTCATTTTTTTTATTGGTGAAATTTGAAGGAAGAGAATTTGACCAAGGCATTTAATGAGTATAAAAGAGGAAATTCAAGGGGAACCAGTTTTAGGATTATGCCTCCAAAGTCTTGCACCACTTTAGCAATACAGATTAGCCAGTGCATTTGATTCTCTTGTTAATGTGGACACTTCCACTCCTGCAGGTTATTTATTTCAATATAAACCAGAAAGGGAATCCAGCCCAAGGGTTTTGCATCATCCTTGAGTCTGCTCCTCCTCCTTTTTTGCAAATTAGAATTACAATGTCGGAGTCTTGAATAACATTATGTTTTTCTACTCCTATAAGCTACAGTCATTTTCTCTAGCCATAGGGGAATAGAAGCAAAAAGAGAAACGAAATCTAATCCCAATGGTGATGTAAGACCACAGGCAGGTGATTTTGATATTCTCATGCCCAGCTTTTTTTCATTTCCTGGATGTGACTCTTGGCATCCTGGAGTTGTTTGCATTAAGTGATGTACATTGAGCAAGCCTTTTCCTCAGAATGCCTGACTCTCCTTGTTGCTTCTCTCCCCACATTTTGATTATTTAACATAATACAAGGAGCACTGCAATAATTAGGACACCATATGGCATTAAGCATTGGTGGAATGGGTAAGTAGACACAATGAATGAAATAAGCAATGCTACTGACATGGCCTGAAGATGACTAATGTCAGTGTACACTCACATAACAGATAAGCACTAAGTAAGTTAAATGTGTGTACAAGCTAGACTTAGGGAAGTTATTTATTCCAGGTGAATTAGCACCACAGGTTAGAAGGGTGTATTGGACACGTTTACAGAGTGCCCTTCGTGGTGTATTTCTATGAAGATGATCTTCATTACATTTGGCTTCCCTCAGCTGGGTGATAAGTTCTTTTAATATTTGCCTGCCTATTATTGTAGTCATTTACTAATTATAATGAGTATTTAGTGTTTTCAATTATTTGCAGCTTCATTAAAAACACAACAGTCACTGGAGCCATTAAGGGATTCTTTGTCAATCCATTAAGTAATAAAAAGAATCAGAGATCATGTATGGTCAATGAGATTTTGCTGGCCTGGCTGTCAGCTGGGAATGTGGGCAGATCTTATGCTCTAGCCATCATAGTCATGTCATCAAAAGCTTTGAGGCACATGGCGAAATGCAGATAGTCAAATGGTCTTGATTTGTGATTCTGGAGAAATACTATAGCTTATTTGGAGAAGAGTATTCTGGTAATGTACACTGCATGTCCTTTATGGAGGGTTGCCCACATATGCAGAGTGTCAAGAATTTTAGTGTAGAAAACCCCATTCAATATTTTCTCCCTGATGTTTCCTTCCAATTGAAATGCTTCAGCTACTTAGATGAAAATTGTCTTTCAAACTAAATAGCTGGCTTCATGTTTTTGCTAAGCATTTTTTAATGATGTGGAATAGGCCTGATGCAGGCAAAAGAAGGAAGAACAAGTAATGCAGGAAAAGTTAGTTGGTGACCTCCCAGAATGTTAGTTTTTCCACAAGAAGCCCAGGATATTCTTTTTGTTTCTACAGAGCAGATGTAAAGCAACCAACCCCTTTTTTCCTGAGGACAAATCACTTCCAAGTACATCTGGATGAGCACGAAGAATGAGAATATGAATACAGACAATTATGATAGAGTCCTTGTAAATTTATACCCAAACTTATCCCCTGGTAACTCATTCGTCTGCCAGTCTTGACAGGATGCCTGTGAAATAGTGGGACAATAAAAGATTTTGTTATGCTGAAAGATGTTAATAGCTGGCCTCAGGGTGAGCTGGGTTTCCAAGACAATCACAAATAATGCATATAACGCAGGGGAGGCTCAGGAGAATGAATACTCAAACCTTCATTTTGTAAAATAGAGAGTCATGCACAATCTCAGAGTGGGGGTTGTCTAAAGGTATAAGTTTTAAAAGACCTATTTTTGTGGAAAAGTCCTTCATGAGATGGGGTATCTGAACTGCTGGCTACTCACATAGAAATATCCAGCAAAGATAATTATTGGTGACTATGCCTCAGTGAGTGAAGGTCTAAAGACATGTCAGAAGGCATTGGGAATCAGCCCCTTCTGCACCTCTTGTGATGCAGTGCTCAGCCTGTCTGTCTGCCTGCAGTAGCACACTGGGAACAAAAAGAGATCTTGACAAAGAAATAGTGCAAGTAACTGCTTTGGCAGCCTTTGGATGTTAGAGATATGTTTCAAAAAAGTTTTCTTAAAATTCAGTCTTTTGGAAAGGGAGGTTATAATGCAGATCTGTGCTCACCGAGGATCTGGTGAGGGAGATTTTCTGTTCTTTTCTGTCCTCTTTCAGTTTCTCCTCACTGATGTCTCTACACAACCTGCTGTCTTACAGGGAAGACCCTATCAGCTCAGAATCCATGTTCATAGGGCTGTGGATGTTTTCTGATAGTTCCTCAGTCTAGACCTGTGTCAGCTTAGTTCTGTCTGAAAACAGTGTCCTTTCCACGGTAATGCTTTTGTGAAAGGACTCAGGAATAAAGAGCTGGAATGGATCCACTCCTATGTATGCAGGTAAACATACAAAGATGGTGTGAGTCCATTCCAGCTAGTCAAAATGCTACTGCCTAAAAGTTGTTTTCTAGTCCAAAGAAGTGTATAGAATTTCTCTGTAGTTAGTAAGAATAGAATGACATTTTTAGAAACTGTTCTTTCTCTTGGATGACCATCTTAGGGTGAGACAAATGGTCCTTGAAAGTGTTTCTGTCTCCAGTGACACAATACAAACAGAGACATCAGTCATCTGCCTAATCTCAGTTGAGAAGAATTCTATTCAGATTTCAGCAGGACACACACAGGGGTTGCTCCATGTGCCTCTGTATGCTACAAGCTGAAAAAACCTTTCCACAGAGCCTACGCCACAACTGTAAAGCATGAACCCCACAACTGTTCTCTGCCAGGGGAAGAAATTGAGGATACCCTGAGGGAAAATGCACAGATGATTTTAGGAAGTGCTTACTTGCACCTGAATTTGGACCTGTGATAGTGGCAAAATGACAGGTAAGCTCGCAACAAGCTTGAACTTTCTAAGGCAGTGCTAGTTGTCACAGCTGAGACCCACTCATGTGAATGAGGCAGACTGGTAACAACATATTGGAAACTTTGAAAGGATAAACACATGCAGAAATGCCAGTCCCAAAAGTTACACAGGTTGCTAACAGATGTGGATCAGTGCACATTTTTGGTCTTGGTATGCATAATATAAATGTAGCAATTTATTTACTTTAGCTTTCATGTTCTTCCTGCCCTTCTGCTCTCACATACAGCTTAGATCAAGTCATTTATGTTGAAACAAAATGTACCTCTGTGAATAATACCTATGGAAACTCAGAGTGACATGGTAATAAAACCATGAAGGTTTGGGTTCCTTCAGGGAAATCCAGTTGTGCCCACTTTGTTGTCAGAATAATGAGGTCTTTATTTTGTGGTCATAGAGTTAATGCATTCGATGTAGGTAGAATGATTTTCAGATCATAGGGACCTCTTTGGAAGGAGTCAAGAATTAAAACTTTCTAAAAAAGCTCTTGGTTCTTACCCAACCGTGTGACACACCATTATGGATTAAGTGTCTGTAAAACGTTGATGCTCTGCAGTCCCATACAACGCTGGAGAGAAACCAAACCATTCCAGAGGTCCTTAAGCCTCTTGTTCTTAATAATTACCCTGGATAGTGCATACAATTTTCTGTAGCATGGATTCAGACAGCACTTGAGTGCACATGTCCTTTGAATTGTTGATCGTATATGGGTTAATAGGTATGTAATTAGTAACATTGTGCTTAGTTTTTATGTATTTGCTGATTTTGGGTTCTGTTTTCATTACCCCTGATGAATATGGGCAGACCCAAATGCTATTTGTAGTGAGATATCAGAAGTATTTTGGCAAATGTAGGGGTCAGAGAAAGCTTTCACTCCCTTTATCATTTCATTTTTTGTCTGTGCTGAGAATATTACAATATTACATCACCACACCAGATACATTGTATTGGCTGATTCCAGATGGCAAAATAACAAGTAAGCTTGCTGGAGCTGATAAGTTGCTGGAAATGACTTATTTCTTTGGAAGAGGATGTATTAATATTTTTGGACAAAGCAGCGATGAAGCTGGGTAAGCACAAATGTACTTAGGGTTGTAGCTTCAGAGCAGGTGAAGGATTTCAGGAAATTCACTGAAGGTTCCTTGTGCCTCAGTTCACATAGAGGGAAAACTTAAGCAAAAAGTGGCAGTCACACTGAGAAACAGATGCCAGTTTTTGGAGCAAAGTAAGCAAAGGACAAAATGGTGTAAGACAGAATCTAGTGGGTGATGGACAGTTGTTTATGAGATTTTTGAGAGTGCAACATTTCTAAAGTCATGCTTTGTCATGAGTAGTCTCTTCCCATTACTGAACAAAGTGAGCATTAGTGCTGGCATGTTCTTCCATCCAAGGAAGGAGACATGATAATATTCACGCATGTCAAACAACAAACATGAGATGCATTGTGAAATAGGTGAGCTCCAGTCAGATTGCTGAATATGCAGCAACTTACAGTGTAAAGTGAAGTGCTTTTGCATCCCTCTAAATGAGCTGAGTGAAGGTAGGTCCCTATGGTAAAGTTGGGGACCTTTTATTACGTTCCCACCCTGACCCCCCACTTCCTCTTCTCCTGGGCATTTACTGCGAGATGTGAGCAAATGATGACTTTCCACTGGAGTTAGGAGAGGGATACATCTCATTACAGGCACTATGAGAATCATGGTAAGAACTGCAGAAGGAAGGGAGAAGAGGGTAAGATGTGAGGAGCCCATTGAGGAGAGATTAACAGAATGAAGTGACTGCAGAAACAAAGATTATACTGAAAAACAACCGTATGAGATTGATCTGTCTTCACATCAGGTATCTAGTCACTGATCTGATTAGATTTTTACTTCAGGATAAAATGAATCATAGTCTGAAAACAATCCTTTCTCTCCACTGACTGTAGTCAGTGTCTAGTGCAGATGAAGTTGTCTGAACTGTAGCTATCTGTGTCTGGTGAGCTGGATCTGGCTCCATATGAGTGAGGGTAAATTTGCCTCTGCAAATCCCAGTTTGAGCGTTTGGGTATTGCTTCCTCTTTCAGAACAACCTGTCTGTGTAGCCATTTCTACACTCCCAGCAGACTAATTATTACAGAAATTCTCTGTCATTGCTTTGCAACGGTCCATAGCTTAACTAATTTAAAAATGCAAATGAATGCTAAATTGCAGTTTTGAATCTGAACCAGTTGAATCCTTCTCCCTCTCTCTCTCTTCCTTTCTTCCCCCCTCCTTTTTTTTTTCCTTTCTTTTCCTCTGCAGGGAGAAGAAAGACACATTAAATACTGATGGAGAAAATCAATCTTTCAGATTTGAGGTAATTTTGAATTAGGTGCCAGCGCCAGGGATAGTGACATCATCAGAGTTGCTCAATTGATCCTTGGTTTTAGGAGAAACAGCTTGGCTTTATCCTCCCTTTGTCCTTACAGAGGAAGTAAATGCTGTGGTCTTCAGCTCTTTTCACTGGCAAACTTTCATACTCAAATGATCTCAAATGTGAGGTAGATGCATTCAGGAAGAACATAAGCAAATGTGTGATCTAAAACACATCCCCTTGTACTGCCATTGTCCTTATGCATCAAGCTAGAGCTTGGTTTTGCAGTCATGTGTGTGGTGTATCCAGTCAAGATTGTCTCATCATCTCATGGTTCCCATCTATCTTTAGCTGCTGACACTAACTTTTCTCTGAGACTGTAATTCATTTGAGGAAGAGGCTATGCTATAGCTATGTATTTGTGTGGGCATAAGCAATGTCTAGCACTGCAATTTGTGGTCTTTAGCTGCAGGATCACATAGACAGCAGTAATAACCATGGACAATATATGGCATGGAAGTCTGGTAATCTGAACTGCTTACTACCCTCTTGACTGTAGATCCCCTTGCTGTGTAGCTGAATTAAGTACCTAGAGAAGAATACCTGAAGCAGGTCTCCTCTGTGTTTCAGGGTTAAGGAAAATAGACCTTCTTAGGGATTCATTTTCGGCTCATACATTGATAATAGTCTTCATGATAAATGACATCTTGCTGAGAGAAGTATAGCAATAAATGACATGAATCACCCTAGAGGGCAGCTGTTGGCAGCTATATACACAGGGCTACGTTGGTGTTCATAAAGCAGTTTTCCTATTTTGCAAATTGATGCAGAGATGAAATTTCATGAGTGTTTGTTGACACTTGCATACAACAAATAGATTTATGAATGAGCTTTGCATAGATGATTGAAATTCTAACTCTAATCCCCACGGCGTCCATTGGTCTTGTACAATCCCATGATGTTTGTTGGTCTGATACGTGATGGGAAGTAAACATTAGTCTTTGGAGCTGTAAACCCCCTTGTTTCCCAAAAGCAAATGCTCACATGTCTCTCCTCCTAAATCCCAGACCAGTACAGTGTGTGTGGGAAGGAGTGTGTTTCAATTAGGATTCAAACATCATAATGATAGAGTCCTCCTAATCTTTCCACAAAGGTATGTGTGGTTAATCAAACTGTAATGCCTCAGGCTCTGGGTAGTTTTGCTTGCCATCAGCTTAGTGCCAAATCTCTTGGGACACATTCGTGTGTTAAAGATCTGCAGTGTGCTTCCAGCCCTTGCTCTTGGCTGTAAGGCAGATGTAGCTGTTGCATTGCCTATTGTGACCTCTTCTGGGAACAAGAGGAGCCCCTACCCTTCTGTGCAGAAAAACATTAAACATATTGGTCTGGGTGCACACATTTATGTGAGAAAGCACAGGTTATTTTCTATGTGGACCAACAGCATTCAAAGAGGGAGGAACAGGGAAATAGGAATAAGAAAGAATTTCTCTTGCCTACATTTGCCCTGAGGGGATTTCTTTTTCTACCCTGGGTTGCCCCGGGGATAATAGCTAGATGTTGGCTAGGTCAGCCCAAGGTTTTCTGGCTGTCTGTTTCATCGGAGCATGGCAGCCCATGGTCACAAAAGCAGTTGTCTAGTGGAGTTATGTTTTAGCGGTGCTCTTATCCCATGCTCCTGAGGGAGAGAAGTCGTTGAAAAACCTGGGTCTCTCCAGCAGCAAGCTGACAGCTTTTGGAAACTAAGCAAGGAGTCTTTGAAGGTTTTTCTGTGTATGTCTATTAAAGCCCTCAGAAGCAACTAGGGATTGTAGCGACTGGAGATCACCAGCACATAGCGAAGGCATGGCCTTGAGAATTTTCCCAGACAATCCTTTGGCGTGGAAGGTGACAGAGGAGCTGTTTTACATGGCCTAGTGCTAGAGAGTTGCATTAGTAGTGATGCTTTTGTAGGAGCCTTTATTGGCACATATGTCAGTCTTAATTGTGGATGTGTATACAAGTCCAAATCCTGATCCTGGTGATACCAGTATAAAACTGAAATTTCTTATTATATTCGTTTCAAAACTCTAAGCTTACTTTGGGAACAGAATTTGACCGAAAAACCTCTTCTAGATGAAGGGAGAAAATGTACCCTTTGCAGTGGAAGAATATGAGAAGGAAATCCTTGTACCTTACCACAGTCCTCACCGTATGTACTTGTCCTCTCTGCCTATGTTTGCACTTGTGAGAGACAGCCTGTCTCCATGAGTCACAACATCTCACTACATGCACAGCTCTGCCTCTTCAGTCTAGGTAGATATCTGTGCCGATAGCTGCGTGAGAGTGTGCCTGCATGTGTGCATCATGACAACCCATCAACACACACTGAAGCCATCCCTTGAGCATAAAAGCTTATGCCCCTTATGCCTCAGAGTGTGTTGGGGTGAAAGACTGAAACTGAGCTTCCTCTGCTTGCATGTGCCAGAATCCCATGTAAACCTATGTGCATAAACACACACACACATGTATATGTATGTGGTTTTGTGCTTCCATGTTATCTGAGCATGGTTTCTGTGTTTCTGTGCTGGTAAGCACAAAAGCATCTTTGAAGATTAATGCAATTTAATTTTAGCTATAAAGAACATTGCAGTCCCACAAGGTTTGCCATCAGTGTTGGAGGACATTAAGTATTTGGTTTGTTTTTTTTTTTAATCGCAAGATAATAATGTTCTGGTGTAAATGTTTTATAATTACCTCATGAATTATTCACAGTGAACTTGATAACCCAACATTTTGTGGGATATGGTCTCTAGAGTGAAAAGAGGGAGGGAAAATTTAAAACTGAATAAATGGGAGGACAGGACCCAGCTGCATCGAGAAAGCACTGAGGCCTCTGATTCATCCTCTGTCTGCACTGAGGGGTGGTTTCATGCTTTTATTTATATATTTGTGGTGAATGTAAGTGGCTGAGGTTATTTTCTATACATATAGAGAAGGAAAAGAAAAACTGGGAAAGGAATCAAGCTCCCTTCGCTGTCTATTTTCAATCTGAAAGTGGTGCTTGAATTGCATCACCTATTGTTCTGGAACTCAGAGGTTCCATTTATTGTTGCTACCATTTCCATCTGGTGAAGTATGCTGTGGTTTAACCCCAGATGACAACTAAGCCCCACACAGCCGCTTGCTCATTTTCCTGTAGTGGGATGGGGGAGAGAATTGGAAGGGTGAAAGTTCAAAAACTTGTGGGTGGAGATAAAGATAGTTTAACAGGTAAAGCAAAAGCTGCGTGAGCAAGCAAAGCGAAGCAAACCAAGGAATTCACTCACCACTTCCCATTGCAGGCAGGTGTTCAGCCATCTCTAGGAAAGCAGGGGCCCATCATGCAAAATGGTTACTTGGGAAGACAAATCACTCTGAGAGCCCCCCTTCCTTCCTCTTCTCCAGTGTTATGCTGAACATGACATCATACAACATGGAGTATGCCTTGGATTAGTTGGGGTCAGCTGTCCTGGCTCTGTGCACTCCACTGATGGGATGAGGAGCAGAAAAGGCCTTGACTCTGTGTAAGCACTGCTCAGCAGTAATGAAAACATCTCTGCATTGTCAAAACTGGCTTTGGTGCAATCCAAAATATCTCCATGTTAGTTACTGTGAAGAAAATTAACTCTGTCCCAGCCAAAACCATGACAAGCATTAGTGAAAACCAGTGTGGATTTTCCTTTGACATATTTATGGATCTTTTTTCTTCTCCTTTCATTTTTCTTCATCTTCTCTTTTCTTTCATTCTTATTCTCATTGCAGTTCTTGATTATATCACTGCTTCCAATCTTTCAATGTTTTCTTCTGTCTACAACTCCCTCTTTGTTTTCTGTATTGCTAACAGGATCTTATGATATCTGCTGAGGTTTCTGAGTCTTAACCCAATTCAGCTGAAGAAAGAATCAAACTCAAAGAAGAGTTCCTGCAATTTAATAAAACACGGTGGCAGCTTCTGGAAGAAGAGCGTTCAAATTCACACCTGATTATCTAGTCAGAATGTCTATCAGGTCTTGATGACCAAAATGTTCTGGAAAGAACTGGAATAACTTCATTGCCATATCCTGGGCACAAAGCACCCAGTAAGGGACTGAGGAAGTCTTCCAGTTTACCTGATATCCATGAATGCAAATGGAAAAGAGATCATGGCTAAGAGCACTTAATCCCAATACAAGCAAAGGCTGCCGCTTACCCAGAGAAACAACTGGCAGCTGAAACTGGACTGAGACCTCTGGGGAGCTGAACAGAAGCAAAGTCTCTTCTATGAAGATAAAAGGCTTGTGTAGACTCCAATGTCTTTGTATGGGCAGTGGGAAGTGAGCAGTACAATGTTTGGGATCACCTGAGCTAGCTGGTACCCAGCTGCTTAGTGATATTGGGGTTCATTGCACTGGGGTTTTCCTCAATTGGGAATGCATGTGCTTTTTCAAAGAAACTCTGGGGGTCTGCAGAGTCTGATGGATATGCTCATACATTTCAAAGCAGCAGTTTGGAAGGCGATTTGGAGGGTAGCTGGCGAGACATGAGCCATTGTAGAAAAACTAATCCACAGGCAGAACTCTTTAGAGAATGAATTTGAGAATGAAAGAATAATTCCACCAACCTGCTTCATTCGCTTATTTAAATTTATGCTATCAAATGAACAGCAGAGGAAAGCCAAAACTTGCACTGATGATTTTTCTTCTTTCTTCCCCTGTCACCTTTTATTTATTAACCTGCTCTGGATACACCTTTCAAAGGACTTTTTTTTCGGCTCACTGTTTATTATATCTTCATCAGCCTTGAAATGGGAGCTGCAGGCAGCTTGATAAATGGATCGAAAAGCTGCTTCTGCCAGGTTCAGACTAACAACCCCCCTTCAATATCCATAAGCCCTTTTGTTTTAGCATTTCTAAACCAAGCACTCTTTCCCTCAGCAGTATTCCTCAGTGTTTCAGCAAAGGTATGTCTTCATCTGGCTATGCCCAAAGCAGAAGTTTGTCACTGGGTCATGAGCAGGACTCAGCCTGCAGCACTGGAGGGCAGGGGCAGCTGCAGTATGATAGAGGGAGAGACGGACAGCTCTGGGTAGGAAGGCTGAGCAAATCTTGACTCTGAAATGTGCTGGGCAGATCAATGAAGTAAATGAGCCAAGACATACAAAATCGGGTCCTGCTCACAGGCACCAGCAGCTGTCCTGCTTCCTCACAGCTATTTTTCACCTGGATAGTTTCTAAATTCTCCCTTTCCTTCCAACCCTGTGTTAAATATGGGCAGCTAAATATATCCCTGGTTCAAACCTTTTGTCTTCAGCACTCTTACTAAGCTCCACAGTTAGTCCAGCCTGGCAGTAAACCAGGGCTTTAGCTACCGTGACATATTGATGGAGGTAAGTGGTTCAGTCCCATCTGTGAAGGTACAAAATATTAATAAGAATATAAATACCCCATAAGAAAGTGGTAATGGACCATCAGTTGAAAAGCTCCCAGACGGCCCGATGAAGACATGTCGCATTTCCTGCTGTAGTAAACAGGACAGCTAGTGCAGCAAGGAGGGGAGGTTGGGGAGGGGTAGGTGGTGGTGGTGGTGAGGGTGTAACAATAAAAACCACTCTAAAACCAAAAAAAAAGAAATGAAAATATATGATGTGTGAGAGGAAGGACGAAAGCTCTAGTGGTGGATCCTGAGGACAAAATGAGTGTTCCTTTCCTCATTAACCTTGTTTCACCTCTACATGCAAAGCTGATCAATATGCAAAGCAAAAGATGTGAAACTCCCTTTGTCCTAAGCTCATTGGTATGTAATCTGCCACTATGGATCATACTGAGAACAGTGCATCCTACTCTCCTAACACAGTTTGCATATGCAGTGAGATGACAGCACCCAAGGGCTGCTGCAAGGATGCCTGATGGGCTGTGCCAAAGACAGCAGTTGTCTGTGTTCCTACCCATTGCTCGGCTGGTTTCTGACTGTGTCATTGGTGGGCTGCCAAGGTCCTCAGCTGGTTAGATTCCATCATCCAACGAATGATTCCTGTGCCGTGGACATGCTGTGGATTTGTTTCCAATTTGTGAAGAGCCAATATTGCTGAGTTATTGCAGTGGCCCTACCCTGTCTCTTTTATTTCATCTGTTTCAGTTCCTCTTAAGAACTGTCTGACTTCAGAAACAACTTTGCTCTTCCTTGAAGCAGGAGGTATGACTAGAAAAGGACAGCGAGATGGAGGCTGCCCTTCTCTTGCTGGAAAGATGTGGTATACACAAGGCCATGCATATAGGAATACTAACAGAAATAAGAGGTAAGAGAATAGAAGGTACCTTGATCCTTGTGATCCTCTGGTTGTTTAGAATGCATAATTGCAGTTTGTTTAACACCAAAGGATAACTGATCATTCACAAAAAAGAAGCCATGGTGGGGATCAATATTTCTGTTGCTGTGCAAGTAAAATAACAGAAAAGGAATTTCTCTTTAACTGCTACAGTAAAGCAGAAGAAATATATGCTTAAGGCTTCCTGTAGAAGGGGCAAACAGAGGGTTTGTTCAGTGCTGGCTGTTATTTCAGTCTTGAGCTCTGGTGAATGTGTGTGGACCACAGCCTGATGCATGGAATAACAACCTGAGGAGATCCCAGCTGAGCACTTCAATCTCCATTTTCTAGGCCAGCCAGTACAGATGCACGATACTTGTGTAGACGTAAGAGTTACCCAGAGCTGATTTGGTGACGCCAGAGCTGAGCTTACATTGACACCTGTGGGGTCCTGTAGTAAAAGCGTACAATTGTTGGGTTTCTTTTGCGGGGTGCAAAATCTGGTTTATCAAATGTTTAACTGAAGGGTTTTGTTTCCCAACAAATCCTTCTTGAACCCTTCTCAGAGGGTGTCACAAAAGGGGTAGCAGGAAGTGACTCTTTAAATAGGTTTCCTTGTAGAAAGCCTTAATTATAGGCACTGGCAAGGAAAACGGATCTGAATTAGCTGTATCTGGACTTGTGTTGGCTGTGCTTCAGTATCCTGATCAGGGTCCTATCTGTATATAATTATGATGATGCTTCCCTCTGAAACAAAACCAAAAGACTGATAAATGCCCAGAAATATGAGCATTTGTTAGGTCACCTTGGATGAGCAGGCCACCACTGCACATGTTGGTTTGGAGCTGAGGAGCATCCTAGGTTTCTGTGAGCCTGAACTGCACAGATTGAACAGCACATGCGTCTCTTGCTGAGTTTATCCAACAACAGACTACTGGATGTTTTTAAGCAGGGAAAAAAGAAACAAAAACATGAAGAATCTATAAATCATTAATCAGTATCAAGGGACCTGGAGCATGTTCTTCCTTGGGGTGTCTTGCGTACCATGCATGCAGGCTTAGAGTCCAAGGCCGAGGGAAATCGCAGGTTTTTCACTCTTCACACAGGTTTTTCGTGGCTCAAGACTGACCTCCAGTGGGCAATGTCGGGTGGCGATGGCCTGTAAATCGGGAAGGCGCGTACAATTGCTTTTTAGAGGGCATGTGTTCAGATGTCAGAGGAGGTATTTGCTCCTTGCCTTCTTCAGGCCCTCCTGGCCTAAAAACAGACCCCGGGAGCAGACTCCTGCAGAGCTGATAAATACAACATGCTTTCATTTGATGTAGGTAATTCTGAAAATGTTCTCACAAAGCAGGGAGGAAATATCCTACCTATGATCTCTCTCCCTACAGAACGGAGTGATGGGTGAGAAAGGGAAGATCTTGAAGGTTTTGGGTCAGAGTGAATTACATTCTGAATAAGGCTTTATTTATGGGAAATTCTAGGGCTAAGGGCAAGAACCTGTCTGCAGTTCATGTAGTACTGTTTTGTCACAGGTGTGTAACTCCTATCATTCCCATTAACTGTGTGGGTCAGCCGCCAGAGACCCCAGAAGACTTGTCCTCAGCTTTGAGTTAAGTAACTCCAACTGTACATGCAATTTAACCTGTGGTTCCAATTTCCAGGGCAGCAAACACCTGGGAAGTTCTGAATAAAGAGGAACCATCTGCATAATGAATCACCCAGGCTTTCCTTCCTTTCCAGAAACCACAGATGTCTTTTTCCAGCGGTAGGAATGAAGCTCTTTGGTTCCCCTCATAACTAGCACAACAGCCTCCCTGTCTTTATTGATGGTGGATGTTTAGTTTACCCATTGTTTGTCATAGATGGTTTCATAGTATTTCATACGCCGTCAACACAGCTCTGTCAGTGGCTTACCTCTAACAACTCTTTCCTCATTGTGTGAATACAGATCTCTGCTCATTGTTCTCAGAGCATCATCTTGCTTCTACCAGTGAGGACCCACTGACACCATGCAAAACATGATGGACTTAGGGAGAGGTGGCCTGGCTTGATAATACCTGCTTGACCTCCTGCAGAAGGAAGAAGATGTTCCCTTTGCCAGTGGAGCACTTTTGTGAATGGTAAGCCACAGCAATGCAACGTTATCTACTGGAAGGTGAGAAATCCATCAACTGCTAGAGATAGCTCCTGCTTCTGATTTCCAAAGGAAATCTTATCATAGGCTAAGGAGAGGATGAAGTATAAGGGGGTGCCATGGATCTAGTCCAGTTTTGTGTTTTTGATTCAGAGGGGATTTTCATCGTCATCAGTCTATGAATTTGAAGAAGAGCTGCATTAACCAAGAGAGATCTGTGTCCTGCCAAATGTGTAAATAATAGGAGGTCATCCTGAACTGAGTACATTCAGTGTTCAGATGCAGTATGACTCAGGTTTATCTTAGATTTGCACCCTGGGCAGATTCCAATAAGCATAGACTTTGAACCTAGGCACTTTTCACCTATCTGAATATGGCAAGAGAAGGTGGAAAGATTGCAGCGCCCTTGGCATAAAGGAAAGATTCACATGGCAATTTATATAGATGTCTTTTGTAGAGCTCAGTGGTTGTGATGAACTTTGACAGGCTGCAAAATGGATAGGTGAAATGGCTTAGTAAAACAGCTCAGAGCAAAGGCAGGAGCTATGAGCAACTGGGAGAGGGCTCTGGAAGGAACAGGACAGACACAGCTGAGCTGCTTTTCCCAAAGCCTACTTAGTCTTGGACAAGGTCCTCATTTAGTATTGACTGGAGGGATGTTTTAGAAGTGCCCCTTCTGGTTTAGAGAGATATGAAATCTGCCTATAATTAAGTTAATTTGGAGTTGAACATGGCAAAGATAATGGGCTGGAAATAAAGAAAGAAGAGTAAGAAAGGGGGAAGGTGCTGCTAAGAAACAGATCTGTTTCATTAAATCCCCCTCACTTTGAAATAAAAGGTTTTTAGGAGCCTGGTGACTGAGTGATTGGGCAGACAGAGCACAGACATGGAAATGATTGCTGCATCAAGAGCTCAAAACAATGGCCAAAAGAGGAGAGATGTGACTTGTAGAACTGAGAAAGGGAAAAGGGAGGAGGAAAATAATTTCTTTTGCATGTGACAGCTGTGGCCAGTACAGTTTAATGTCAGAACAGTGGCTTGGGATGAGCAGAGTGGTGTCCAGTGCCTGACTTTCCCCTGGTTTGAAGGAACTCCTCCAATGCCCTGAGCCTGCACTGGGAAATGTTCTGAGACATTTAAAAGAGGACTGGCTACCATCATGGCTTGTTTGATAAAGATCAGCAAATTCCCCCTCTTGAAGCACAAAGCTTTTACCTTTTCCAATACTTGACCCCAGTGAGAGTTCCCACTGGAGTCAAGCATCAGGGTGAAAACTGAAGACTCTTCCTCCTAGGCTTTTAGAAATTATATAAAACATAGAATGTCCAAGCCAAAAGGAGGATGTGTAAGAGGTCTGCAGAAGGGACCAGAATACTTAACAGTCGACAAAGCATAAGTAAATAGACAAGTCATGATCAATGAGTTTGTTTGAATTTGACAGAGCTTTCCTGCAAACATGGAGGAGGGAAAGGGGGGTGACACATTCCCCGCCAGCGTGAGCTGTAATAAAGGACCCGCTGTTTTCTGATTCTCACTCTCTGTGAAAATTGAAAAGGTTAGCCAGGTAATTGAAATTGGGACTGGAATACAAATATGGTGTGAAAATCCTACAGCTGGCAGATGAAGTTGCAGGGAAAAGACTCAATCCTCGGTGGAATTTCTTAGCAGCAAAAAGACAGGGTGAATGAGGGGGAGAGATGATTCTTCAATATACCTGCTCCTCATGAGAGGGGAGATAAGGGAAGAAATGAATCCTAAAGCAATCAGATGGAGTTTAACAATCATCTGAGTGCTCCTTGCTGTTAATGCAAGAGACGCTGTGAAAAAGTGGAATGTGCTGAGGCTGAATCATGTATGGCAGTTATTGCTGCCTCTTGGAGTAATGTAGTAAGTTTACTGGGAATTGCTAGGCTGCCATGTCAGACCCAACTTATGGCTATGTCTTGTTATGGGCAGAGAGGGCAAGCTCCATATGCCTTAGCTCCTTTTCTTGGAGCTGTGGTACATAAGCATACTAAATGCAAATGGACCAATGTCAATTGAGCATTCATCTTTGTTGTATGTAGAAGCGCAAACTGATTTGCATTGTTTTAAGCTAAGAGCAGGGAGGGAGATTCAAAGAAGCTGAGGAATGGTTCCTTGTTACCCCACTTGGTGCTGTATGTGTCTGTCCCAGTGGAGGGTCCTGTTGTTGCTACTATAATGTAAATTTATATATGTTGCTGGACCTGTGGTCTGTTTTTCTGCACCACCAGGTAAGTTGAACTGGAAGGAAACAGTGGTTCAGGGCTTGGGGGAAGCTGATGTTTGTGGTATTGGTCCAGTTTGTTCACATTCAAAAAACCCTATTCAGGCAATATTTCAGCACCAAGCCATCTAACAGGAACTCCAGCCTGTACATGGTTAAATAAGCAAAACCTCTATCTCCAAGTTCTTGCATTACTCCTTTATTTCATTGCTCTTATTTCTTTTATTTCATTACTCTTTTCCTCATGGAAAAGCTGGGGAGTTCTGTTTCCCAAAACCGTGACTTGTAGTTTTTTGCTGCAGCTGCTAAGTGCAGCCCAACCCACCTGCACTGCAGTCAACAGCAGCATGAAATACTTCCCTTTGGAGCCTTTCCATTGAGTTTAGGCAGTGATTTAGCACACTGTGGCACGGCTGACATCTTTCCTGCTCCAACAGCTCCTGTAGAAGTAAGGGAAAGAAAACTGCAAATTTGAAACTAATGCTTTGAACCTTTTCAGTGGTAGAGCTTCGTTTGAATTTCTCTGCCTTGTGAGAGCATGGTCCAGGTGTTCCAGAGGTACCAGCCACAGATCAATCAACAAAATGATAGGCGAACTCCCAAGGATGCTGTTCCCCTAGTGTTTTGCAGTGAGTTAGGTGTTAGCCATTTCTTTTGCTCATTAGGAGCATGATTTTCCTAGTGAGTCATTTCTAAGGGAGCCTCTTGGGCTCCAAAGAAACAAAAACAAATTGAAAGGGACTAAAAAACATACCTGCTCCGCAACAAAAAGCATGCAGCATTTCAAGGTGACCTGTACCCAGCTGCCTAGCTTTGTTTTTCAACTGTAGAAGACATACATAAAAACTTACATATAAAACACCTAAGGCAGGTGACTGAAATAGGTCAGATAAAGTGATTTTAGCACATCTTTTTTAGTCCTCCTTTGACTATAATAGGAATCCAGATTTCATCTGATGGAGATCTTGATGTCGTAGACATCTGAGTGTATGGGTCTTTAGGAAAACCCACTTCTAGCCAAAAAAAGCAAACAAAAGCCTGTTCCTCTGGGAAGGAAGAAGCTGTTCTGCATTTCACAGCATAACATAAGCTGAGGATGCATAGATAAAAAGGTATTTGAGCTTTTGCAATAGAGTTGGGGCTGTTCAGCCTGGAGAAGAGAAGGCTGCGTGGAGACCTCATAGCAGCCTTCCAGTATCTGAAGG
>JASSUY010010463.1:0-49297 GCA_032466535.1 Forpus xanthops
TGAGGGACCCCCGGTGCTGAGGTAAACTCGGCTCGGTGGTGCTGGCACTGAGGTAAACCCGGTGCTGAGGTAACACTCGGCTCGGTGGTGCTGGCGCTGAGGTAAACCCGGCGCTGAGGTAAACCCGGCGCTGAGGTAAACCCGGCGCTGAGGTAAACCCGGTGCTGAGGTAACACTCGGCTCGGTGGTGCTGGCACTGAGGTAAACCCGGTTCTCCCGAGTTAATTCGTAGGGTCCCAGTGCAAAGCTCTCCGTCAGTGGGGCTCTGGGGGCCCTTTGCTGCAGCAGGAAGCTGTTTGCCATTGCGATACACGGGCTGGGTTGAGCTCCCGTTGCTTGTGAGGCAGGTGAAGTTCCTAGACCAGTGCTGAGATATGGGGTTAACCTGTGGTGAGAGGTTGAAGCCTGCCCAGAAGGTCACTGTGGGTGAAGTTAATGCTTTTATTTTATCTCTCAGTGGACTAGTGAAGAGAACATGTCTGGGATGAAGAGAGTGATCGTGGAGAAGGACCCTGACTATGAGGACATCACCATCACACATCCCAGCAAGCGCCACAAAGCAGCCGAGCAGTCAGGTAGGAGCTCTCTGAGCTGAAAGGATCTTCCAGGTGGGATTAGGAATGCTGTGGGTGTGCATGCATTCTAGAATAGGTCAGGGAAGGATTTTGGGGGGGAGCTAAGGGGTTAAAGGGCAGACCCTGAGCAAGGGAGCTGGTGATCTGTTTGGCCAAATGAAGATGTGATTGTCATATACAGAGCCATTCCTCACCTGCTGGTGAGGTGTAAGTAAGGCTTGAGGATGCAGACTTTGGTGCATGATAGCAGCTAGAGCACAAGCTCTCCAGTGCCTCACCTGTGCTTTCATTCTTGTTTGCTGAAGTAGTTGATAGTGCATCTTCTCAGCAGGTGTCCGTGCTGAGGTGTGCTCCATCCTGTGCATTTGTTTTGTATGTTTTGCAATTGAAATCTGCTTCCAGAAAGATTGGCAGTTTACATGTTGGGGGATACAGATTGCAGTACAGCATGGCAGAGGGGGTATCCACGACCCTGCAGTAGATAGACTGCCTCCTAAGAATGACAAATGTTTGCAGGAATAGGCAGATAAAATTAAATGGAGCAGTGTAAAAGGGGGTAAGTTAGAGAGAAGAAAGGGGTTTTGAAAGATGCAGAGGAGCAGCAGCTACCTGACTGAAAGGATGGTGGATAAAGTGTAGTGAGAGAGTAGTTGGATGAGTAGGTTTGTATTTGGCACGCTCTGATATGCTTGCTTTGAGAAACAGCCTGTTGGCAGGGTGCCTGGGACAGGTTGCAGTCATCTCTGGGCAAATGAGAGTAGAGCTTCTTGCCCTTGGGACAGGGAGTAGGGTAGTGATTTTTGGCATAGCATAGCTATGTGAGAGGATCATGATGGGAAGAGCTGACAAACAGGGAGGTGAGAAAACTGAAGCTGACTGTGGGATCTGAAGATGATCCAGGAACAGAGCAGGATGCCAGAGCTGCTGATTGGAGAGGGACAGATGATGGCTCCATGGGTGATGCTTTGAAGGGTGGTGTACAGCTGGACAAGTCTGAGGAGGTTGAACTCTGGGTTGGATGTGTTGCTGGGCAGATCCTGTGTGCTGGATTGTTTAGGGACCCTGACAATGGAGCTCTGCTGGAGCTGGCTGTGGCAGAAGAGCGTCACCACTCCCAGCTGCCTGCCTTGCCTGGCTGCCAGAAGTCACCACCCTCCCTGGTGGAGTGTCTCAGAGACTGCAGACAGGTTTTAAATCTGCTTTTTGTGAAGCAGCTTTTCAGAAGGTTGTAATAATTAGCAGATGAAGTCTCAGTGCCTTGGAAAACTGTCTTTCCCAGAGCAAGCTTTGTGTTCAGGTGTTTCCTCTGAATTGGCTTCTTCCTCTTCTGGATGGTCTCCAATACAGGAATTCCTAAAGTATACAAATTTCACTAACATGATCTTAATTAGGGTGTGTTGTTGATGCTGAGGAAAAAAAAAGAAAATTAAGTGTTCTGAAAAGCCTCAGTAGAACAATCACAAACACTGAAGTGCTTTAATTGTCATACTACTGGTGTTGCATGGCATCAGTCTTGGGAAAAGATGTAGTTGGCCCTGTCCGAACTGTACGTCTCATATCTTAATCTGTTTAGGGTTGTTTGAAGTGTAGTCTTTCCTAGGCAAGGTGTTCATAACTGGAGGAAAATTATAACCCTCTGTGTTTTAATTTTGCATTACTTGTACAAGTTCAAACACAATTCTGTTTTAATGTAGGCTTGAGCTATTTCTGGTCCTAGAATATCTATGTATGGGTATCTGGAAATAAATAAAAATGTTTAGGTGACATCTCTCGCTTATAGAAGCATCAGTTGCTTTACTGTTGTTGTAGGTACCTGATCAGACAGTAAAATTATGTATGCTAACTGGAATGCACCAGCAAAGTTTTGACTTGCTTTTGATTTCTTTATTCTTTCTTTTGGGATATTAGAAACCTCTTCAAACATATATGTACCCTTTAGTAAAACAAATGCTTCCTCTGAAGCTCAAAACAGAGCCTAGGTGCTGTTGCCTTCTGTTCCATGTAGAAACAGCATGACATTTTTTCAGAGGAAGCCAGGCTGTTTCTCTGATCTGCTTTGCAGTGGGGTCACTACTTCTGCCACAGGCTGGAGAACCTTTTCCAGGCTTTCTTTTAGAAGTGCAGTTCCTGCTTTTCCAAGTTATTGCTTAGAACTTGATAAAAACAGATGTTGTTTGAACCCGCTTGATATAATGGAGGTGACTTAAAAGAAGGGCAATATTAAAGTCTGTGGTAGATGTAGAGCAAAAAGAATTATTCTTACGTTTATACATGTTCTAGAAAAACACAGTAAGATGCCGATTTCCATCTTAGCAGCTGGTTTGCCATAAGGTATTCACACAGTTTGAAATACTAAACTACATGCTGTCCACCAAAGTCAATAATCTCCTGCTGAAAGGCTAACAATTCTTGACTGCTGTGCTGGATTTTGTAAGACACCAGCTTTCGATAACATACTTTCCATTGTGGGTAATAAAAGGCTTGTAGGCACTCCAGAGAAGGCTGCACCATGTTCAGGCTGTGTTGAATATATAAAGTATTAATTGGCCCTATTATTGCTGCAATATTTGGTGTTGATTTCCTGGATGTGAATCGGACAAGAGAGAGCAGAAGAATGTGCATGATGTTCTAGTGTACTCCTGCGCAACCGCAGCGGTAACTGCACTTGGCCATAGCACACTTGAGTTTTCCTTTTACTGTTTACAGTTTTGCTGAGACAGAAGTAAACAGACTATGCTTCCCATCTTCTGTTATTTGTCATCTCAGCTCTAAAAAGGAAAAAATAACTTTCCACATAAGCCAGCTTTTAAAGATACATGTGTTTTTTCTTAATAACTTCTGCAGAAAAATGATCCTTCCCTTTTCTTGTGTGTGTTATTATCCCTTCACTTCTTGCTCCAAACCAATTTTTGATCTTTATGTTTTCAAATATAGCCTCAAAAATAGGAATTTTAATACTTCCTTTTTCTTTGTTTCCATGGATGGCCTTGTACAGCTAGAGATGTTGCTGTGCAGAAGATTGAGACAATTATAAAAGAGCAGTTTGCCGTTGAAATGAAGAGTAAAGAACATGAAATTGAAGTTATAGATCAGGTATAAAGGTTTTGTTCTTAAAAATCCATATGATCCTTGTGTAACAGTGTTTGGGGGAGGGATTACTGCATTTGTTGTCTGTTACTATATGTTACCTCTTCTTCTTGTAGCGCCTGATTGAAGCAAGGAGGATGATGGATAAGCTTCGTGCCTGTATTGTGGCTAACTATTATGCATCTGCTGGTCTCCTTAAAGCTGGAGAGGTAAAAATTACTTTGGAAATGATAAGACTTTAGGGGGTATTTGCAAAGAAGTAGTTATAGTTCACTAGCTATTCAGCTGATGTGTGGTTTTTGAAATGTTAATTTCTGAAGTGGTAGAATATGAACTGCAAATGGGGTGATAGTGGAAGAGGAGGTCTGTGCATCAGTAGCTGGGCCTCGGGTAGTTGGCAAAGGGGGCTCTTCAAGAAGCAGTTGAGTCCTTGAACAGGCCTGTTTCTGGTTTCTGAAATACCCTGCTTTTAGGAAAAAAAAAACAAACCTATTCCTTAAACCCCAGTTCTGAGTGCTGTACCCCTAATGGGCTGGTGATTGCAGGGAGTTCATAACTCATGCAGACTCCCCATTAACATGCTGTTCACTACCTGGGTGAGTATTCAGGTATCTGGGAGTCTTGGAGATATTCCTCCTTAATTTTTGTGTAGGCCACTGAAGAATGTCATCTAGGTTGCTATCTTGGAAAGTGCTTTTTTTCAGTGTCATCCTGTGTTAAGAGGAGCTGTGCTGTCCCTGTTTTTCGCTTGTTCTGGCAGGCAGGCTGTTTGTTTTTGTCCTTGCTGATTTTTCACACTTGCCAGAAATAACAGCTTTTGTAATTCTTTGAAAGTATTCACAAAACTTCCTGGTCCATCCTTGCTTTATTTAGTTTTGTTGTAGTTCTTATGAGCTTATGGTTAGTGTAGCTGTATCTTTGATTGCATTTTTAATTTTCTCTTAATTTGCATGTAGGCTAAATCAGTTCTCTCTTTTGAAATTGTTATTGATTTCAATTTTCTTTGTTGCCTATTTTTAATGTGTGGTTAACGGGGAGTCTTTGTAGTCCAATTCAGAACTTCTGGGAAGACAATTTGCAAATACCTAACTCGTTCTCATAAACATAAATAGTTCTTCAACCTAGTGCTGGGTTTTGAGGCTTATGATTCCATATGATTACAGTTTATTATGTTTTCCCACAAATTAGTGGACAAGGGGCTGGTCATTTTGCTTGACTAGAGGTGAAAAAAAAAAAAAGAAAAAGGTTCTTAGTGGTGGTTTAGGGTTTTTTGTGATTTTTTTATTTTTTTTTTATTTTTTTTTTTTGTGTTATGTTGCACGTGTGTCCCTGCTGTTGGATATATGGATATAACTTTAAGTGTGTAATTGCGAGTTGGCAATTGCTTTGCTTATGTACCTAATAGACAGTTGTAAAGAGAGCTTTCAAGCAAACTTTCAAAGTCCAAGTGCAGCAGTGTTTAACTCTACTCCTGCTACCACCTCTCAAGAGCAGATCTGCTGCTCCAGTAGTGGTGCTTGTGTCTGTCCCTATGTCACCCCTTCTATAATGTTGGCAGATTTTTAGATCAGGGAATTTACACAGATTAAAGATAACCCCGGGAAGGAAAAAAAGCAAGCAAACAAACAAAAATATCCCAAATCAATTTCTTCATTTGTTTTTCTTTTTAACATGCCCTGTTCCCATGAATCATTGTGCCAGCCTGGCTGACCAGGATGCTTTGAGCAGGGAAGAAGAAAGCCTCTTTCAGCTGGTACTGCATGTAGGAAAAGCTGTCAGTACAATTCCAATGGGAGTCTTCGGCTTTGGGAGCTGGAGCGAGCCTGTCTGTCAGAACTCTGCTGCTGACAGAGAGGTGTTTCTGCTGACTTGATTCATCATCAAACCAAGGTGTCAGGGAGGACTGGTGTCTGGGAGGAGAAGTGAACAAAGAGCACTTGCTTTGAGTGATGGGTGTTTTCATTGCTACTTCTGAGGTTAAAGCCAAATGCAGGAGGAAAAAAAAAAAAAAAATGAGGGCTCTGTCATAGTAATGGGGGGAAAAAAAATCCCAAAGAAATGTAAGCACTCCCCCACCCTATCCTCCCTTTTGCAGGTTTAGGAGAATCGGAGATTAGCTCTGAGATGTCCATTTTGAGGAAAATTTGCAATCATGCCTATGCGTGTTTTTCTTTATCCTGTATTAAGCTTTGGGAGCGGACAGGGAGCTAATGTGTATCTTGACTCATAGGCATTGACAGGGCTGCCAGTGAGTATCAAAACTGAAGAGCTTGATGCATTTGTGGCCTTTCGATGTATAGTAAAAAACCTTGGGTGTCTGCACAGGAAAGATGATGTTGTTTTCAAAGGGACTTTGAATAGGTATTTGAGTAGGCTGCAGTTCTCCCTTCCAAAGCCAGGTGGGTTTCTGAGATCAAAAGGTGTAAAGAAACAGATTCAATTAGTGGTGATGTTTTATAGGACCAACTTAAGCTTTTATCTTCTGCAGCATGTGTTTTTCCCCTGGGGCACCTGATTAAATATTTGCTCTTTCTTCATACATTGACTTTTCTTGCACAGCTTTTATCTGGGCTGCTGGTAAATAGTGACTGGATTTGCTTGACCTCTTTGTTGCAGGGGACCAGGTCCTGTGATACAACAATTCTTAATCACCCTTCAATCAAGAAATTCTTGGAATCACCCTCTAGGTCATCATCTCCAGCTAACCAGGGTTCAGACACTCCGTCTGCCAACCACTCCGAGAGCGACTCACTCTATCAACACAATGACTTTCTCCTGGACAAAGACAATGGCAACTTGGATGCAGACGAGCGGCTGACAAACAGCCTGGACCAGAGACAGAGCAGAAATACTGGCCGGGTAAAGTAAAACTCGAGTGGTGGTCAAGTTGTTGGAGGTGTGTGCTCTGTCTGGACTCAGTGCTGGCACCAGGATTTCTTCATGTTTTCACCTGCCTTGCTGAAGATCTGTTTCTTACACTCTCCAACCGCTTGCTCCCAGTGTCTCAGCCTGGCTTTGCTGTAAGGCTAACTAAAGTCTATGCAACTTGGGTAACTTAACTCAGCCTTGCTCAACAGAGAGACTAGGCAGCAGTGATAGTATTTGTGTTAGCACAGCTGTCTGCTGCTGTCTTTGTTGGTAGCTTCTGGGGAAGAAGGTGTTTCACAGCTTGAGCAAAGGGGTTTGCTGTGCAGATGGAAGTCAGGTCAGGAAGAGAGAGAGCAAGATGTGTCATTCCCAGCAGTGTCGTTAAGAAGTAATGCTTCTGCCTGACTGTGGGTGCCCATGGGGACTGGATTGCTTAAAGTGGTTGAACCATGGGAATTTGGGGTTTGCCCTCCTCAGCAGCCTGTGGTGAAAGAGAGTGAAGAGAGTGAAGAGGAGCAGAAGTCATCTCAGTCTTGTGTGGCTGCTTGCTCCAGTTTGAGGCATCACTGATTTAACAGAGGAGGTGCAGTGGTTCCTAGAGTCTCCACTGCTCCCTACACTGACCCTCATCTGACGAGTGCTCAGTGGATTATACTTCAGGATACTGCGGCACCAACTCTTGATGATGAAAGAATGGAGGTCTCTTATTCTCTGGACAGTGGCTTTGTCTGGCCGTCATAGCAAAGTCTGTCATTCCTGTGCAAATGACAGTGCAGCCTGCATTGGCACTTTGAATGGTCATGTCATCATTTTATGGGGAGTCTTGGCCACTGCTTGATAGCTGAATTAGTGTTGAAAGTTTTCTGGATTTGTTATGGACAGGTATTAAAGAGGGTTGTCTAGATGTCAGTGACATGCTGTGGCTGATTGCTCTCCCTCTTAAATTGGAACTGAGTTTTTCTCTCAACCCCAGCCTTGATTCTTTACTGTAAAGCAATGCTGGAGTCCCTCAAAGCAGCAGAGGCTGGGAGTGAGAAAGATGTAGATTTTCAGCAGCTACTAAGGGGAGATACAGCTTTGTTTCTGAGTAATGACCTTCAATGTGATGCCACTCTACCTGCCATTCTAGCAGTGCTTGATTTTTTTTTCAGGTGAGGCAGTGTCAGTGCTTTTGAAACCCAAGCTGAAATTGTGGCTCACATCCATTGTATGTTGCATGATGTATGTTCGGCTAAGCCATGCAGCATACATTTGGCTAGGTAGTATATCATTGTTGCGTGCCTGAGTTGCTTAAATGTGCCTAGATAGCAATTTAAGTATTTTTTAGGGATGACTCATTGTTGATCTCATTTAACTGTGCAGGTTTACTTTTTTTACCGCCCCCTGACTTTTCTGGTGCCAGACAAAGTGATGTTTAAGAAGAATGCTTGGTTTTTGTTTGTCTGTTTTTTTCTTCCCCTACCCTCAGGACAGTTCAGGTGTTTCAAGCTCTCAAAAACCAGGACAACGAAATGCTGGACTGTCAAATGAAGAAACTTCACGGCTTTATGTGAAGAAAACCATTGTGGTTGGCAACGTTTCCAAGTTAGTATCCAGTGTCTGAGGGATGGTCCTTTATTTCAGGATTGAATGGGAAAGGAGGTTAAAATTAGGAGGCAAAATTGCTAGGCTATGTATGAAGCATTGCCCTTGAATAATCACTGAGCCCAAGGCTGCCCTCCTTGATTGTGTGCATGAAGTTTTTTGTGGCAGGAACTAGTGTTTTAGTAGTTGCTTTCTTTATATATAGGTAGATAGTGTGTGTATAAATATATACGGAGGATTAAGATCTGTTCCTCTCAAGGTGAGTCTTGCAGCCTTTTCTGACCAGTTAGTTTTTCCGTGAAAATTTGAAGAATAAGTTGTTCTGATGGGTAATTCAGTATGTCAGGGACAATGTGCTTTTTTAAACAACAAAAACACGTAACACCAGACCGCCAGAATGAGGAGAATTGTGAAAGTGCAGCATAACCTGAAGAAACTAATCCTTACAGGTTTTGTTTATACTATTCAAGTCAGTTTTTTCCTCTTGCATAGAAAGTAGCAAACATTTCCTGATGAAACTATTATTAGAATATTCTAATACTATTATAGTATTAGAATTGCATCTTGAAAATCTACTGAAGCCTGACCCAGAACCAGGTGCTGACTCCGGAATTTCTTAAAAATTGGCAAGAAGAGTTCTTACTAGAAGAGTAATACTCTTATTTCTGATAGTGGAGTTGCTCATGATGTGGTTTGATGCCATTTTCCTTCCTAGTATCTTAGAATAAGATGAGGAAGGGGATATGACAGTGGTAGAATATTTAATATTTATTAAGTCTTCCTAATTAGGAGCTAAATTTCATATAGTGGTTGTGCACTAAAATAGTGGAAGTGTGTTAGAAGCATACAGAAGATTGTGGGACTTTTTTCTGTTTCTGGATGAATCGTCAAGGAGCAGCAAGCAGGACTGTAGAGGGGGCAAGGTTTATGTAGGATTTTTACCATCCCCAAATTTTTGCTTATCTTTCCCCAGATACTTTTCATGGTATTTGTCTATTTGGGATTTTTATCTTGTGTTTGTTTTTTAATTTCTTTGCCAGGTACATTCCCCCTGACAAGAGAGAAGAAAATGATCAGTCGACCCATAAATGGATGGTGTATGTCCGAGGCTCTCGGAGAGAACCCAGCATAAATCATTTTGTCAAGAAAGTTTGGTTCTTTTTGCATCCCAGTTACAAGCCAAATGACCTGGTAGAAGTGAGGTAATAAGGAATAATTGCAGTCACTATTCCAGTCTTTGTGTTTGCCAGGCTTACAATACCAGGTTTCCTACAAAGTGAGCAACTTCTTTTCCTGGTTTAGTATGCCATGTCTGTCTTTAACATCTTGCTTGGCTTGACTTACTCCAAAAAATAAATCAGATTTTATGTAGCAGATGTGCCAAATGGTGGGTTTTTTTGATATTTTTTTTTTTTAATTTCCTACTTAGAAAAAAGCATTCATTAATTGCATTTCATGTTATTCATACCAGTTTGTGCATTTCCTGTATGTGCTGCACTGTCTGTTGTGCAGGTTAGACTTCTGTTGCTAGAAGAGATGTTTTCTACCTCCCATCCATTCCAGTGTGGAAAAGAAGGAGGAGACTCAGAATGCTGTTTTGCCCATAGTTTTCATGATAAATGTGAGGTTGGGCAAGAAGTTGTATCTGTCTCCTAAATATTTCTGCCTTGTAGCTAGATCAGTGGCATTGGCTTTATGCTTCAGGGAGTTTCCTGTCAGTGTAATGGTGCTGGTGCTGCAGAAATAGCAGCTTATTTGCCCCCTCCCAAACCTGTATTCTAAGCTGTGACTCTGAGATGAGTGGGCTCAGTTCTCTGTTGACTGCTGCAGGCAAATGCCCTGTCAATCACTCATTCTTGCTCTTTTGGACAAAGCAGCAGGATGCCTTTGAACTACTTTGTGTCATCCTGAAGAAATCATTCTCTACAGGGTGTTCGGCTGCCTCCTATGGGAGGTTGGGGAGACTGCCTAGGTACAAGATAGCAACTTAATTCTGACAAAACTAAAACACTGAATGGCAGCTCCAGAAAGCTTTCTCTGAGATAAGAGGTGTAGGCATTGCTCAGTAATGTTTCTGAGCAGACAATCCTGAGCAGGACAAAAGCAAATCCTTTGCATTTCTTGTGTAACATACTAAGTTACACTTGACTGCTGTCTTTTTGTGCCTTTGATGGCTTCTAGTATCTGATGTCAGTGCTTTTTGTCTTTTGCTTTAATCCTGTCCGGTTAAATGTTTTCTTGTTGCATAGTCCCAGTCACTGTAGTAAATATAAATGTTCTGGATTAAAAATAGCCTTTAAACCTCTTATGTTTTGTTCTGTTGCAAAACTACATTTGGGATTTACAATAGCAACAGGCTGAAATACAGACAGTAATAGTGAACGTAATAGATAAAAACATCTTTCTTTTCCAGCATAGAGAATGACAGTGATTGAGTTAGCATTTTCTTATTGCCTGTATGTTGCTTACTTAGCTTTATATGAAGCATGTGCCTTCTTGCTACTAGATAGGGAATAGCAGAAAGTGACGGCAAAATGCTGCATCGAAAACTCAACTTGCAGCTGTGTCCTAAGAGCTGATTTGGGAGTTTTTAAGCAAGTAATTTTTCATTTGGCATTACCCAGCCTTCTCTGTTTTGAAGACTCTTGTCTGCTGCGTTTCCTCATCCAGCAGTGTTTTCAGCTGTCCAAAGCCGTAAAATTCTCATTTCTGTGGTTGCATTCTCTGTGGTAAATAACAGACCTGAAGAAAGCTTTAGTTGTAATCTAGAAAAGTGGTCTTTGGCTTTCTGAAAAGGGGGTAGGTAAAAGCTATACCACTTCTGCAACCAAAATGTGAATCACCATTTTGTTTTCAGAGAACCTCCATTTCACCTGACCAGGAGAGGCTGGGGAGAATTTCCTGTGAGAGTCCAGATCCACTTCAAGGATAGCCAGAACAAGAGGATTGATATCATACACAATTTGAAGGTATTTGAACAAAATATTTGAGAGAAGGGCAGTTAAATGAGCTATCCTGCATAGTATCTAAGAGGCTCTGATTGTATATGTGCTTCTGCCTCTCTGTTGCATTTGTGTCCTACTTGTTATTTGCACATGAATAGTAGAGCTGGAGAATCAAAAAAGATCCAGAGAAGCCTCTTACCTTGGCTATATTTGAGTCACTGCAGTAACCAAGGAACCTGGCTTTGCAGAATCTGGAACTGATTCTGCTGAGAGCAGGAAAGCATTTACCTGTTGTTTCCTCACAGTGTGGGTTTGTTATTATCCTCTCACTGGCTTTAACTTGACAGGGTACTGCAGGGCTATGTTTCTGTTGGTAGAGTGGTTGCTGTATCTGTTTTATTCCTTCAGCGCTTGCATGTATTGGCTAGAGTTTATCTCTGTTGGAGTGGACAGAGAGGGGCTGAATTTCCTGTTCTTCCTTTTGAAGAGAGCCTCCTTTCTCAACTCATTCACCTGTCCTGCAGCACTCAATAGGATTTACAGTATGCAGCACTCCTGGAAAACTACGCAATTGCTGTTGTTTTCCTTTTCATTAGTAGTCCCTAGTGTTAGTGGAATCCTGAGCTTGTTTAGTTTCCTGTTTCTCTTGAGTATCCTGATTAATTTTACTTAAACCCTGACTGTATGAATGAATTTCATGCTAATACAGATACCTCATTGCAACCCCGAACACAGACAGTAGAAAAATTTGTAAATGTTCCCCTGGCACTTGGGGACATTTCATGCAGATTATGAGTAAATTACATTTGCAGATACTTAACTTGGGAAGAAATTGGTAACAGTGTGATGGACGTTGCACAGCTTGAGGAAACCCAGCTCACAGAATTGTCATGGTTTAAGCACAGTCAACCATGCAGTTGTTAGCTCACTCCCCCCTCCTTTATTCCCCCTCCACTCCCTGGGGGATGGTGAGGAGAATCAGAGAATGCAACTCTGTGGACTGACATAAAAACAGTCCAGTAACTAAGGTATAATGCAGACTGCTGCTGCTTCCACCAGTAACAATAATGATAAGGGAAATAACAAGGGAAGAGAATACAACCACTCACTACCCACCAACTGATACCCAGCCCGACCCAGCAGTGATCTAACCCTTCTGGGTAACTGCTCCAAGTTTGTATAGTGAGCATGATGTGCTGTGGTATGGAATACCTCTTTGGTCAGTTTGGGTCAGGTGTCCTGCCTCTGCTTCCTCCTGGCTTCCCCTCTTCCCTGTCAGAGCATGAGGCTCAGAAAGTCCTTAGTCAGACTAAACATTACTAATCAGCAGCTAAAACCATCGGTGTTATCAGCACTGTTTGCAAGCCGAAAGTCAAAACCACAGCACTACGCCAGCTACTAAGGAGAAAAAATGACTGCTACTGCTGAGACCAGGACAACAAGAAAACTGAGATAGCCTGTGGCACACAAGAAGTCAAATTTGCAGTCTTTGCTGTTTGCGTACTGATCCTGTGGCTGCTGTGAGGTGATAGGCATGAGATGAGCCCTCCTCTGTGGCTGACAACCTCTTTGAGGTATCTTAATAGCTGCCTCTGGAATTTTCTGCCTCTATATCTGCTGATGCTCAGTGTGACGAGTTAATTAGTCAAAAATTACAGTGTAAGCATAGCCTTTGTGCTGGTCAGTTTAAAGCTGAGATTTTTTTCTCATTTCATAATATTGACATCAGGAGTCAAAAAAGACACTCCTTTAATACTCCTTTAGACTGCAGTAATATTTCCACAGCAGTCTCATTTCATTCACCTTTTTTGCTCCTTTCTACTTTATCATGGGCTTTGGGTTGGTTTTTTTGCAGAAGAAAGGGTGCTTAACAGAGATTTCAGAACCTGTGGCCTCAAAAAATTGGATGTGCTGCTGCTCAACTTACGTATTTGAAAGGAGTTGAAACTAGTATCATAAATTCTAGCTAATATATTGCTTTGCCCAGATTAACGTAAATGTATTGTTTTATCCAGCTGGACAGGACGTACACAGGCCTGCAGACACTGGGTGCAGAAACGGTGAGTCAACAAATTGCGCAATGGATGTTGTATTTTGACTCCTTAAGGATGTTTAAAAAGGAAAAGATACATGGGACTGAGCACAGAGTCAGACCCATGTGATTTCACAATTTCTAGAATGTGTATTTTGCTGTCTTGTTAAATGAAATTATTGTGACACCTTGTCAGTACTCCTGACAACAGTAATTTTTTCCCCATTCTAGTTCAGGCAAGACTGTTTCTAGCTCTTTCATAAAGAAGTTAACTTATCCTACAGTTATTTTTATTTCTTTGTGGGGCTTCTGATATTAAATGTCTTGATTTGCATTCTGATGTGCTGCAGATCTTATACATAAAGAATTTAAATTAAAGGGCTCACCTAACTATCCTGCTCAAATTTTACAGTATATTAAATACTTTTAAGTTTCTGCATCTGTCAGGATTCAGCATCTTCATGGAAAATGAACTCTTAAAAGTTAAAATATATAATTAATGACTCATAGTCTACTGCATCCCTGAAGGATTTTTGGTGTTATTTTCCCTGTGTTGTACTGTAGTGAATGGAAATTTTTATGGTGAAATTGCATTGCTTCAGCTTTTCAGTCTGTGGAGAATTAATGTGAGATGTCTGCTGTTATTAAAAAACACTTTTGTAGAGTAGATAATGTGTGTTTCTCAAGGCCTTATCAAAAAAGGCAAGCTGCAGTTTTGTGCCTGTCCCTAAGGGGGTATGCAGCACTTTCCTTAGTGAGATGCTTGGAGTTGGGCTCTGCATTCCTTCCAGTGTTCACTGTTCAGATTTCCCCACGGACTGAGGGATGTGCTATTTTACTGTAAGGGTTAAATGTTGCAAGATTTTTGTCTTAGCTCAAGTGCTGCTGGACCTCTGGGAATTGTCCTTGAATAGAAATGTTATACAGAGGTGGGAGAGGAGAGGGAGAAGTTTCTAGACTTAAAATAAAAAGAAAAGGCGTATTTGTTCTCACTGTTTCTATCTTTACCCAGCTACCAAATAGTAACGTGCTTTCTCCTATTTCTGGAAGGTAGTGGATGTGGAGCTTCATAGGCATTCCCTTGGTGAGGAGTATCTCTTCTCCCAGTCTTCAGAGTCCGACCTTTCTGATGTTCCTACATCTTTACCACTGCCATTGAGCATCCCAGCACCAGTCAAAGCTTCTTCACCAATTAAACAGTTACGAGACTCCAGTCCTGATGCTTTGGTGGAAAAAGGTAAAGCAATTGGGTGTTGGTAAAATTTGAGTTCTTGGACCTTCAGCTGTTCTGGATGCCTCATGTTAATTGTTTTGTGCCTTAAAGGTTGCCAGTGCTATCTGCTCCTTGCTTATCCTAGGCAATAATTTTTTCAGTGTACTCTGAAAAGTGATTCATAAATAGTTATGATTTATTTGGGGTTTGTTTGATTTGAGGGGAGTGGTTTTGTTTATTTTTAACATGGAGTTTGTTGAGTAGGCTGTTTTGCTAAAAATGCAGCAGATGCAGTTGGTAAAAAAAGTTGTGGAATAGCACTTGTAGCTTTATTCTTGGCAGACTGTTTTCAGAGGTTTTTTTTTTTAGGTTTCTTAATGTTTTTGGGCCTGTGTGTACATTTAAGGAATTGGTCTAGTGGTGTGATCAGCTATATATGTTGATTCCTAATATGAACTGATTGTGGGGGAACAAAAAGTACTACATAACTCTGGTGTTGAAAATAGAGAGTGAAACAGATGTGTATACTTGTATGAGGGATGGCATCCGTGCCAGTCATGGTCTCCTTCTCACCTGCTCCTATCAGGTCAAGACATGTACTGACTGTTGCAGTGGGGCAGCAGTTGGTGCCTTAAGATCATTGGAATTGTGTGAAACAGGCTGGTGCTGGCCCTTGGGCACATTATTCTGATCTTTAGTTTGTGTGAAGTAGGAAAAACTGTGCATCTGTTAGAATTTGGCTTCATCTTCTGAAATGCAGAGTCTCAAGGCTTACATGACAGACCTTGCTTAACTGGGCTGAGGAACAAGGGTGTCTTATGGTTTGCACATGTTAGTGTGAGAAACTGGCTGGAAAAAGCGGCTGTATATTTCAAAATATGGTTGCTAGCAATATGGTCTGATGCCTTTCTTGATTTATCCTGTGTTCAAAGATTGGCTTTAAGCTGGTGTCTGGTGTGGTGCGCTTTCTGGTCGGTGCTGTGTTGCCACTAGCAGTGTTCTGGCTCAGCAAGAGGAACGTCCACTGTGTGAATGCAGTGGTTTTTTGTGGCCAAAGAAGAAGAAATGCAACCAGATTTTAAATGCACAGGCTTTTTATTTATGCAGGAAGATACACTGCACTTGTAGGTAAGCAATGCTACAGCCAACAGGAAGGAAATAAACCTGCCTCTTTCTTACACTGACAGGCAGTGGCGTCTCTCATCAGCTACAGGTTAATGGATGCCCTCCTACATCAAATAAGGTGGATTCTTTAACACAGGTCGAAAGGCAGTAGGAGGTCTCCTTGTATTCTTGCTCCAGAAAACACTGTGAGGTTCTCTGTGAAGGAGATCCAGCCTTAGTCCTGCGGAGCCCTGAGGACACGTGAAACTGCAGCAGCTTTTGGTCAAAGCAGCTTGTCACCAGCTGCAGCTGAGCAGGCTGTGAACAGTGTCTTCTGCTCAGATTGAAATCCAGCAGGCTTACATGAGAGGAACTTGCTATCCTGCTTTCTTCCCATTCAGTGATGCCCACCAATTGATTTGCCTTCCTTCAAGAGGGTGTTTTGCTGTGCCTGGGTTTTGTTTGTGTAGAGAAGCATGGTAAGGAATTAGATGCCTCAGCCTAAGAACTATTTCTCTTCTTTTCCCTGTTTTAATCAGGATTCCCCGGGAATGCTGAAACTGAAAGACATGCCACGTTTTATTCCCTGCCATCTTCAATAGAACGGACTCCCACCAAGTTAGCCACACAGAAAGTTGCCTTTGGCTCTCATGGAAATTCAGCCTTTCAACCTATTGCAGCTAGCTGTAAAATAGTGCCTCAAGGCCAGAGTCCCAGCCCTGCAGAGTCACCAGGAAAATCCTTCCAGCCTATCACCATGAGTTGCAAGATTGTATCAGGTGAATGCTAGTTTGCCTATCCCAGTGGAAAACAAGGGAGTGAACCTGTTGGGCTTGTTCTGAGTCCTTCCCCTGATTTCCTGCCAAGTTTTGAACAAGGCAGTAGGAAACTAGAATAAGGAGATAAACACAATTCTTACTGATCAAGGAAAAAAATACAAGTGTGAAATTCTTCACATCAGATCAAAAGCAGGATAAGAGCTGTTCTCATCCTGTTCCTGAATGCTTTTAAAAGATAGTCTTTAACTGGACTACTGCCCACAGAAAGGCCTAGTCAAGGACCCATCTTCCATGTGTGGGGTATTTGGATGTGGGAAGAAGCTATTCTTCTCCATCCTGCTTTTGGACAGCTGGCATGGATTCAGAAGAAATTTTTTTTCTGATTTTTGGGCAAATTAATTAGATTCAACCTTATAGACTCAAATGGTGCCTCTTGTACTTGCAATATCTCCTCAGATGGAGTAGCTTTAGTCTTCCTCTTCCAAAAGTCCACCCTCTGTTGGATTAAATTATCATCTGACTACAGTGAGAAATGTGATACTCTTTTCATAGCTTCCAAACCAGACATGGTCAAGGTGCTGTTTACTGACTTAACTTACAGTCACTTCCCTGCCTGGGCATGATGCCATCCACTGGATGATGTTTTACATCAGGAAGTTTTAATGTGCAGCTCACCATGTCGCATGTTATGAAGCTGAAAAATTACATGTTACATTCCTTCATTTTCTGGTGTTCTGGGCTGAGAGTTTAAAGCACCAGCCATCAATATATGTGATTTCTGATGATCTGCTCCCAGATAATTTTCCTCAAAATGTGTCTCGTTTGTTGAGGTTTTAATCAAATTTCAGTGTTGTTCCTCGACATCTTAAAACTGTACTCGGGCTAATTTACATTTGAACCTCTGCCAAGTACTTTCTTCCTTCTTAATAAGCTCTGCTCTTGATCTTCTTTTCCCAAGGCTTTCCAGAAAGCAAAGGGCCATCCTGTATTTTTTAAAATTCTTGGACTGTTCTCTGTTGATCTTTGCTATTTAAATCTTTCCCTGCTAAATATTTTTCCAAGGCTCTGCTGTCTATCAAAAAGTGTCACCCCTTTCAGATTTCAAAAGCAGTCTAGAAGACTTGGGGATTTTATTTGTTCAGCATTTGTTCTATTTTAATTGTCCATCACTGCCAAGAAAGCAGATTAACAGTCAGTTGAAGCTAAGTGTGCTTGTTCTTGTCTCTTCTCTCTGATCACTTCCTTGCCTGTCCTTTTCTCTGCATTTCTTGTTTACCCTCATGCAGCTCTTTTCTTCAGTTTTTCTCTCTCCTGGTCCTGTTACCCAGAAGTTGCACATTTTACAGTCTGCTTTACAGTCTCTCTTCTGTAGTGAAAGCAGTGAAGGGATGAGACTGTCTGTGCTGATCTGGTGGCTGCTGCATCACGCAACATTTTTATGCGATCTGCTCTGTTCCTGGCTTTGAATGCCTGTACCATGGGCTCCACAAGGGAAAGAGAGCACCTGATAAGGAGCTCAGCTCTCTTTCTTCATCTCAGATGGACTGGTCTTGGCAGTGAGAATGATTTAAGTAATGTCCCTCAGGACGCTGGCTTCTCAAGGTTCCTTTGAGCCCTGCCTTTCCCATTAGGCAGAGAGCGTCCAGGGTAGGTAGGAACCATAATGCTCTACATACCTTTTCTTTTCCTTCTGTCTTCTCTTTCCTTTTCCATCTCACTCAGGCTGGGAAATGCATCCTCACAGAATGTTCCTTCTCTAAGCCATTGTACAAAGTACAACTACTGCTGTATATTTATGTTCTTACAACATTTACAAGATGGAAGCATTGGACTTTTTTTCTCAAGGTTCTCCAATATCGACCCCTAGTCCATCTCCGCTACCTCGTACCCCAGCCACCACTCCGGTGCACATGAAGCAAGGCTCTACTAGCTCAGTCATTAATAACCCATATGTTATTGTGGACAAGCCTGGACAGATGGTTGGAGCAGCAACCACAAGCACAGGTGTGTAGTGTGATCACAGAAGGCAGTGGCTTAGTCTTACCCATTCAAGTTTATTCTCTCTTTAGAATGGTTAGTATAACACCAGGATATGAGGTTGAGAAGATGAAAAAGTACTCTGCAAAGGAAGAGGGAGGTATTGGTTTGCACAACTGGCCTGTTTAGCGTGATTAAGGGTGTCTCAGACTAACATAATTCCTTTAGGAAACAGCACATAATGTAAGCCCAAATTGAATTCACAGATGCCTATTCAAAGAGAACCCGTTCTTTGCGGACAAAAAGGGAAGGGGAGAAGGTAATGTAGACTGTGGTGCACAGAAATTTAGACAGAAACAGTGCTCAGGTGGTTGAGTGAGAACTGTATCATGGATGTAAGCTAAAAGCATGGAGAAATTGTGGCGACTGGCAGATCAGTCTTAGGTCTCGGTGTGTGGGGCTCTGGATATGTAGGGTATACGAAGACACAGGATGCCAAGAGAGTAGTCATGCTGGGTTTTGTTACTGCTCTTCTAGCTGGCCAAATTCAAGCTGGTTTGTATTCTTCTAATTAAATTCCCTTGGTGCTTCAGTGCTGATGTAAGCCTGGGGTCAGCGGGGAGGACTGAACTGCATAAGACAGGTGATGGGTATAGATGTCAGTTGGTAATCTTTGTGTTGGGGCTGAAGGAAGGGTCATTCAGAAGTAATTGACTAGTTGTGATTTGTGGCCAAGAACCACTGTCTGCTTAAAAACACACTTGTTTGTGTATGTGTGTGCTTGCCAGCATCTTGGAAGGATGCTGAGAGCCATGTGGTGATGTGTACCATTCATGTAATACACAAACTGTTTGCTGGGCATGGTTGGAAAGGGCAGAAGTTTCCTTAATAATGGTTCTTCCTTTTATCTGAGGGAATGCAGTTGTTATGTTCATTTTAACTTCATCACAGATGGAATTGGTAGGGGCAGCATAGTCGTAACTGAATTTGTTAAAAGTATGGTTGAGCTTTCTTCATAACACTGAAGCAAGCTGTTTTACCAATAGGGGTTTGAGTTTGGTGGTTGTGGTGGTTTGGTTGAGGGTTTTCTGCCCTTTTTGTTTTCTGGTTTTTCTTTATCTCCAGTCTGTCTGTCTACTCTGCATATGTGGCTTATCGTTGTTTGGGTGACTTTTGTGATCTCCTAGTAAAGACTTGTACATGGAGGATAGGATATGAAGATGTGCCAGATGGCTTGGACATACAACATTAAAGGTGCAGTTTCCCTTCACACAAGTGTGATTTAAGTACAGACTGGCCTGGAAGAAACTGCCTGCTGCCTCTGCCTCTCCCTCTCCTATACTCCCGCTACCTGTATCCTGCACAAGTCAGGTCAGATCAGTGTCAGAGCAGAAAAGGAATACCCTCCCGAAATTGAGCTTTGTTGCCAGGCAGCCTCAGCACCAGACCCTTTGTGCAAGAGGGAATTTGGAACTTTCTGGCTTTCTGGCAGCAGCAGCCAGGCTGAAGTGAGTGTAATGTGGTGCTACAAAGTCACTGGGATGTTTTTGATAAGACTGTAGACCATCTTTAAAAAGAAGGTTGAGATCTTTATGCTCTCTGAAATCCAGACTTCCCAAACCCCATTATTTCAAGGGCTGCTCATTTACTTTTGAATTTAAGCACAGATTGTAGTACAACTGTATGGGAGACTACTGCTGTGTTTTCATGTGTATAATCTGTGGCTTTGGTATCTCTTGAACAAATGAAATGTAACAATCCAACCCAACAGCAGTAAGAAAGCTGTTGCTGAGCAACACTGTTGCATTCACAGTGTGATAATGCAGGGTAAGTTTAGCACTGAGCCCCCATCCATCTCAGGTGTCAGTAGAGTGCTTGTTTCTGTTTCTTCCTTTACTCTGCTTATTCTGTCCCTTCCTCTTTTTACTCCTCACTTTGTCCTCCTCCTTTTTCTGGCCTTCCTTTTCATTCCCCCTCCAGCCTCATGTAGGGCTTTTCCCATACCAGTATCTGAGGATAGTGTAGGTTCATAGGGCTTCAGGGCAGTGGAAGATGTTATATCTGCAGCAGGAAGTTGTGACTGGCAGCTCATTTACGGTCCTAATTTCACATATTTGTATCTCTACCCAATATCTTCAGCCAGCCAGGAAGGTGCCTGACCATTTTGCAGCACACAGAGCTCTGGTTGGAGACTGTCTTCTCTCAGGCATGGATTCTGCAGATGGAGATTCAGTAGTGGATTTGTTTTGTGCCCAAACCAAGTCCCACTGACACACCTCATGGAGAATACAGACTTAAAATGAAATGCCATGTTTCCTGTTAGAAGAGGTTTCATGTGTTTGGTGTCACCACTCCCCGGCCTTCATCCCACATCTGCTTTATTTCCCAATACACAGGAAGTCCAACCAGCAAGCTGACCAGTGCTTGTCAGGCCTCTCATGGAACTGGATCTCCTATATCAAAGACCCATGGGAGCAGTTTTGTCACCTCAGCTGTCAAGGTAAAGTTCTCATTAGGTGTGTACTTCCCATTTAAAATCCAGCTTCCTATTAATTAGGGCTTTTTAGTATTCTGCATTTTAGGCAAGTTCTTTCGGTTGTCATTTCATATGAAGGTTTACTGTGCTTAACAGATGGATCCATATGAGAACATGGTGGATATACAAGATGATAGTGTCACTTCCTGCAGCTTTGATTAGGCTTCCCTACACCTCTGTTAAACGCATATTTCTACAAGGAAATCCATAGAGGGCATAGCTCTCAAAACGTCTTATCTTTCAAAAAAGCTCTTGTATAGCCGACTTTGATCTTCTTCACTTTGTTAGTGAAGGTATGTGATTAAACCGGAGGTGCCTGGTTCACTGTTATTTTTGTACAGCAGCTGCTCCTAGCAGCTTGAAAATAGCTCATGGAGTGGTTTTACAACTGCCTGCATATAGAAAAATGTTTGTGTAAACAGTGGAGTAACCAAATGTGTAAACAAAGAGTGATAAATAGTGTTTATGCTTCTGATCGGCAAAGCTCAAAAGGTACGGAGCTGAACTGTCTAACATAAAATCTCTCACATCTTGTGCTAGGAAGAGTATTTCTGGCAGGAAACTGGCATCAGTGAGGCTCTTTCTGGAAGCAGCTGGTGGGTGTGCTGCTCAAAACACGACCATTTCCTGTCTCTAAGTCACAAGAACATTAATGTAGGATTGGCAGGGGGATGTGGGGAGGCTTGCCAATCAGCCTGCAGAAAGCAAATCACTCTGTATTTGGAAATGAAATGCTTCCAATGTCTTTTAGGGAAAAAGTGTTGAAGGTTGCTGTCTGAAGCAATTTGTTTGGAGTAGCATTTTAAGTGTCAGGTGTGCAACTGGCTGTTCAGCTTTTAAATGCCTGTCTGCTCAGATGGAGCTCACTTAACTAGGTTGAAAACTATTCATTAGTCTTTGTTGCTCACTGATTTGGGAAGGCTCTTTCTGAAAGGTTTTCAATGAGTCACAGTAGGCACATGTCATTAATAACAGTTGAATCCTGTATATCCAGGGCAACGTTGAAAACTGGAGATATTTTCTTTAAAATGCGTAAAAATCATAGCTCTGTAAACAGAAATATATTTTGATCTATGTCTTCTGGTTGGTGGCAAAGCTGTGATTTAATTGTTTCTTTAAAGAGATCAGGGTGCCTGATAATTCAGTGTGATATTACAGATTGGGCCTAACTCATCGCTTTTCATGTCTTTGCTGTGTTCTAGTTTTCTCTTAATTTTTCTTAATGACTTCAGGCTATGTTTCTAGAGCTACTTTAAAATGACTGATAGGCTGCATGCCTTCACATCTTCCGAGTTACAGGAGAGCAAAAATTCATCTGAAGGATTTTTGCTTGCAGACTTAAATTGAACATATTCTTTGCCCCATTGTCTTAGATTATTTTCTGTCTTTGCAATTGTCAATAGAATCACAGAATGGTTGAGGTTGACGGGGGCCTCTGGAGGCCATAGAGTCATAGAGTGTTTTGAATTGGAAGGGACCTTCAGAGGTCATCTAGTTCCAACCCCCTGCAATGAGCAGGGACATCTTTATTTGTGTGTTGTCAGGCTTGATCTTCTTTGCACCTTCCCACCAGGTATTCATACGCATCGATAAGATCCCTCCCTCAGCTTACTTGAACTTCACAGTTCTGAAATGTTTTGTATAAAGGCTGGTCAGGGAACATGAGTTCTTTCACCTATGTAGACTATAGTAAGGAACAGTTGTTGGAGGTGTAACTTTCCAAAGAACATTTGCCTTGTGGGTTGTATTAAGTAAGTTACGTTCCTTTTGCTGCAGTGTTGACTGAGGGAAGTTTGGCCTGCCCAGATGGTCCGTGGTACCCTTTATTAGTAGTCACTTGGTGTAATTCTTTTATTGGACATTTTGCTGATTATTGCACCATGTCCTCCTATTTGCAGCAGGAGGATTCTCTGTTTGCCACCATGCCACCCCTTTGTCCTATTGGGAGTCATTCCAAGGTGCAAAGCCCCAAATCGGTCACGGGAGGACTTGGAGCTTTTACAAAGGTATTTCTCTTAGCTGTTGTGCCTGGACAAGGAGCCTAGTAGTGCTGTTTCATGCTGACTTGTGTGACAAACCATCTAACTTCCAGTGCATGTAAAACTGTTCTTGGAACTAATGTGTTTTGCTGTTCCCCTGGGGCTCTACTGAACCTATAGTCTTTCTTTTTATCATCTCCTCTTTCATCCTTTCTTGTTTTTCTTTGAATCATTATTGCGTTGAGACTAGTATTTTAAAAGCTATTGGTAGTGGGATACAGTAAAACTAAACTGCAGTAGATCTTTCAGGAGCTTCTGAAAAAAAATGATACTGTGATTTCTGAATCTCAGATGCTACTTCTGAATATGTATGCTTAAATGTTACCATCTGGAATTTAAACTCATTTCTGGCAATATTAGGTGATCCAAGTAAAAGGTGGAAGTGTGATTCCTACTAGTTACAGTACCTACAGCAATCTAAAGTGAAAAAAAAAAAAAACAACCTTTCTGGTGTCACTGCTCCTAAGGATTAGATTTTGGATTTTGTACCAGAGAAACATAAAACATATACGCAAGAGAATAATGTTGGCTGTAATAATATACAAGATCTGTAGCTATAATATCGCCTGTAATTTGGCAGGGTAGAAGAAAATACTGAGGTTTGGAACATGTTCTGAGCAGGAAGGTGCTTAGGAAATTGAAACCTTGAAGTGTTGTGGCTTTATGTTGAGATGCAGGGCCTGAAGAAGTCAGGTGTAGCCAAATCTGTTGTTAGTATGACTAGTAGTTGTAATATTACTAGCAGTATCTCTGATTCTCTGATTTCTGTAAGCATGTCTCAAATCTGGAATGCTTTCTAGAGAAACCACACATGCATACTTGTATGTTGGAAGTAACTCTCATCTTGGACCTGAGTTAGAGTCTGCCTGGTGGTAAGAACCACGTCTGAGTTTGCTGATTGTTGTATGCCCTTTTCTGCAGACAGATTGCTCCAGAAATGATCCCCAGTGATTTAAGGTGTTTGCTTTCCTTACTATTTCTTTCTACTTAATAGGTGATAATAAAGCAGGAGCCAGGAGAGCTGCCCCAGCAATCCCAACTACCAGTAACAGGGACAGCCACGCAGTCCTCTGTGCAGCAATATGTTACTGTCAAAGGAAGCCACATGTTAGCCTTGTCACCGCAGAAGCCAGTTGTGAGCACAGGCGAGGGGACAGTACAGTCTAAGGTATGAGGTGCTTGGGTATTTGTGTGGGGTAAACTGTCTTTCTGATGGTTTTATTGCAACACTTCTTACTTTCTCAGGGGTTGTATCTGTCTTCTGTCTTGGACCCAGGCAGCACCACCATAGTTAGCTAGTTTCCCCATGTGCAGAGAGAGGCTCATATCATTCTTAATTGTAACCCTTCAGAAGGGAGCAGGGTGAGCAGGCACTGTTACATTGCATTGTGTACAGGGAACATCTCCCACTTCTGTCTAACCTGTTGCAACAGGGGGATTGGGGTGGTTTTGAACTGAAACTTGTTGACCCACAGAGTTGGCTGCTATTAGTAGCTCTTGTTGAAATTCATCCAGGTCTTTCTGTAAGAGGCAGAAAATTCTTTCCTTGGTATGTAGGCCTACAACAAAAAAGGACAGGACAAATAGGGAGTGGGATGGTGGCTGAGCCAGACCTAGAATTAGGTGGAAGCAGTTCTACTTGAGTGGCCACTCAAGTGTTTTACTGTAGGAGTCTGTGCCAATGCAGTGCTGCTATGACAGGTGTGACATAGCTCCTGAGAAGATGCAGTAACCATGCAGTGAGGAGGTGATGTGTCAGAAATGGTCTCCATTCTTGCCTGTTCCCATTGTAGATAGAGTGAAATCACATGGCAAACATAAGAAACTACATATGGAGCTTTCACTTTTGCATAAGTAAATATATATTAACATTTGCAGTGGTTCATTGTCCTTTTTACTTCCTTATTTGACTATTCAAGCAGGTATGCAAACTTATGTTTCCCTGAAGTTACTGTCAACACATAAAATTGAAGCACTCTGTGGGCTCTGTTTTGAGGCCACAGCTTTCCCAGGGAGTCTGTTCCCATAAATGTGTTGAAACTGAATTTCTGGATCTCTGTGCTCTGCCAAGCCAAGGTTTATCTTCAGCTGGAATTAAGCCATTGCTTATATATGAGAAAAATGCAAGTGCCCTGTAATTTGAATGTACTTAATCTTTTGTGGGTGCTTTGAAATCCCAGTTGTGTTTAACAATTGATCTTTTTACTTGGGATTAGTCTCTTGCCAATTTAATTTTGTTTCTGAATGAAGAGATTTTTATACATGACTAGACATGTATGAAGTATCCTGAAATGTCTAGAGATGGAGGTAGTGTCCCAGCTAGAATTCACATGGTTGCTCTTGCCAGCAGTACATCATCTAGTACTTATTTGTTGCAGCTTGTTGGTGTGCCAGTTGGCTCTGGTTTACAGTCGACAGTGAAACAAGCAGTGGCTATAAGTGGTGGCCAGATACTTGTGGCAAAATCCAGCTCTTCGGTAGCAAAGACTGTTGGTCCGAAGCAAGTTGTGACTCAAGGTGTAGCCAAAGCCATCGTAAGCGGAGGTGGAGGGACAATTGTTGCTCAGCCTGTGCAGACTATCACAAAGGCGCAAGTTTCTTCCACAGGGGCTCAGAAAAGTACCTCTCAAGGTTCAGGTAATTTTCCACCTTGTTAATAGCTCATGATGGGTAGACTTTGAGGCTTTATAATGATTTGTTTAACTGCAAAATAGCTGTGTGTGATACGAAAAAGTTCAAAGTGAGTAGGGAAGTCTATAGGGAAATTCAGGCTGAGATCAGTAAAGAAAATGTCAACTCACTATCTGCAAGGGGGAAGAGGGAGTGCAAGTACTATAAAACATGAAGTGTTTTGAGTGGAGATCAAGCAGATATGCTGGGGAATGTATTAATAGATTTTCATGGAGACATGTGTCTCTCTTTTGCTCAGCATTATGTCCCTTAGATGCTCAAAGGGCTCCACATAAATCCAACCAACAAGAGCCAAGCTGTCTTCGTTGCATCTTCACATCTTCCTGAGTGTTTACAGTTATATGAGTAAGGGCAGAATCATCTTGCTTGCTTCTGCACACAGCTTTAACTGAGCATGTTAGCTCAGGTTCTTGACTGTTTGCAAGGTGGTGTGACCTTGTGGAGTAAGTCTGTAGGTCCCATGGCTGTGCTGCTTCAGCCTGCAGCAATAAGTGATGCTATGTGCAGAGAAATCTCTTCTGAGCCCTATTCCAAATAGTCTGTATCGCTAGGGCAGTTAATTTCCAGTTAAGCCACCTAAGTATGGATTATCAAAGACTAGCTGCATGTCTCTTCTAGTACTGTCATGCTCTGCAGATTTCAATCCATTCAAATACTTTCTGCAAGCAGTAGTTATATTTCTTTTTATTCTTTCTTCCTAGTGATGGCTACACTGCAGTTACCAGCCACCAACCTAGCGAACTTGGCAAACTTACCACCCGGCACCAAACTGTACCTCACCACCAACAGCAAGAATCCTTCTGGAAAAGGAAAACTGCTTCTGATACCCCAAGGAGCCATCTTGCGAGCCACAAATAATGCTAGTTAGTCTTGCAGGGAAATCTAATGAGTTAAATAATGTAATCACTGCATAATTAATATGTTTGGCATTTTTGCTATGAAACATCCTAATACTGTGGAAGTCAGTAATAGGATGGGGTTTCTTTGATCACAGCAACACAGTTTGTGGTGCTTTTTAAGACTGAGATCTCACAAGTGTCTTCTGTTTTCAGTGAAACTGCTTTTCATGCAGTGCTCTCAATGTCTGTCTGTGCTGAAGGCAGACAGTGCAATTTTCCTCACAATTCAGGGAAAGGTTGTCTTTAACTCCTCCTTTGTAATGTAGAGATGGATTTGAGTGTAGTTGGAAAAACAATAGCTAATGAAGTGATTCCCTGGAGAAACCAGAAACATAAGGAGCTGACTTTGAAAAGGATGAGATACTGTATCTGGAATGAGGGGAAGAAATTGTTCTGAATATTGATAAAAGGTTTGGCCCCAAGCTGTTGAGACCAGCAGAAACACTTAGGTTTTGTAAATGGCCTTGTGAATCAAACTTGCTGGGGAATAATCTGAAGAGTAATGTTGCTAAAATAGTTCTGATGGACAATACTTTGTTTATAGTTTGCTGTTGCTATAGGGAAAGAATAATGCAGGTTTGGACTGTGTAGATGGTTTTGTTGTGAGCCTTCTGCAGAGTGCTCCTTTTGAGGCTGGAGGTTGGAATGGGAAATAAATTGGTGTGAACTTTCTACTCCCAGTACTGATACTGGCAGAGGAAGAGGTGTTACTCAGTTTACCATATAAGGCTGTAAATATTATCAGCATAGGAATAGAATGGATGTCACTGAAGAAGTAGATACCCATGGTGAAGGTATTTTGGAACTGTAGAACTTGTGATGGGAGCCCCATTGCTTGACATTTAGAGAGGCAGCTGGGGCAGTCCAACTTTGACAAGGAAATAATCCCACCGATATCAAGGAAGAGTGAATACTTATGATTTTTATGACAGAGCCATAAGTATTTTTTTTACTCCTAATGAGAGACTGCAAAAAAGACAGTGTTCGGGCTGTTCCTTCTGATGGTAGAGCAATAACTATGTGTCACTGCAAGTTACTACTGCTTGGTATCGGTGATCTCATATTCTGTTAACAAAATTATACTGGAACAGCCAATGAAAGTAAAATTAGTAAATCAGTGGGACTTTTGTTTCTAGGGCTTTTGCTGCAGATTCATAACCTGCAAAAGACTGATGAAAAGGCTATTCATCTGTTAGACCGCATTTTCTGTTGATTGAAAATGCAAAACTGCCTGAAACAGGCTTTGCTTAGCCACCAGTTGTCCTTATTTCACCCATAACCCCTTTTATTCATGGTGTTCGCTGAGCTATAAGAAAGCCCAGCAGTATATCTGAACAATACTGGGTACTGTACTGGGTAATAATGTTACTCAGTGGCAAAACATGTCAGCAAATGTCTTGCAAGTGCTTTCAATTGCTTGTATATACAGGGGTGCTTTAGCAGCCAGCAGTGTCTGGTTACCGAAGGGTCAGGTCTCTTCTTCTGGTTACAGGTCTCCAGTCTGGTTCTTCCACAAACAGTGGAGGAGGAGGAGGAGGAACCCAAAGCACAAGCAGTAACTTGTCACAGCACCTCACCTATACATCCTACATCCTGAAGCAGACACCCCAGGTCAGTGGCATAAGCATCTCAGTTGAAATAGATTGTCATTTGAGGCTGCAGTGGTGTTCTGTTGTACTTGAAACATACTTGCACTATGGAATCTAGGTCCACTCTAACAGCCTTTGCACCTCATCCTTCTGCCAGCCACCTGCTTTACCACTTGCTGTTGCTATTGGCACATCTGCCCCTTGCCTCCCCTTGCAGGTCATACCCTCATGATACCTTGCAGACTGAGAAAGCAGCACTGAATAAGGCCAGGGTAAGCAGTGGAGAGAGAGCGTGCCTGGTGGCAGGGCTGCAGAGTGCACTGAAACAAGAAAGGTGATTTGACAGATACCTTACACAGTAAAGATTAGTAAGAGTTGGAGGACAGCATGAAAAAGAGGATAATAAAGGAGTTACTGGTGTGAAACAGCAAGGCTGAGTAAGAAAGAGAAGTAAGGATACTGAAGATTGTGAAGGAATCCATATGTGACAGTGGGTGAATGAAGCCTCTGAAGGGTAACAACTGAATAGTGAAGTGAAGCAGGAAGGGTGTCATGTTCTCAGGTGGTAGGTTATAGAGTGCACACCTCCAGGTGTCACTGTCATTTCTGCATACTGAACTCTGAGGATATAGTTTTTGTGGGGGAGCTAAATACATTTTGAAGTGAGAAGATGACAGAATGTCTTGATTTCTCTCTTACTTCCTTTTGCCTAGCCCAGCAGCAGCCTCTGATCTTGCATGTTAGGCAGCATTTGTCACAAAGAGTAAACCTGAATAGCATAAAGTGCTAAATTGCAGTGGATGTCTTTGACAGTACAGGAAACTGATTATGGCTTTTTCACCCCTTCCCTTGCATCAGGAAGTGTTCTTCTGTGCCAATAAGAGAAGGCTGTGTCCTGCTCTTATTGCAGAAGCATCCACTGTAATTAGCAGTGCCTTGTTTTAGAAGATGAAATAATGTTGCATTATAGTTATGGGGTTTTATATTGTATTGACGCTCATAGGTTTCTCTTGACTCTTAATTGTGTTTCCAAGTACTGACCTCCTTAATTTATTTGTGGAGTAGGGCACCTTTTTGGTTGGCCAACCTTCTCCTCAGAGTTCTGGGAAGCAGCTGACTCCAGCTTCAGTTGTTCAAGGCAGTGTAGGAGTTGGAGCATCTTCCACACAAGGACAAGCACTGAAAGTGATAACTGGACAGAAAACAGCTCTATTTACACAGGTAATATGCAAATGAAGTGGATAGGAACCACAGCCACCCATTATGAGGATGTTGCCTTTTGTAATTGCTTGGCTTTTGTACAATTATGATGCTGGCTGTAGTACGACAAGGAAAGCCCATGAAGACCTACTTACATATACAGATACTGGACCACAGTTTTCCAGCTTTATCCATATTCTTGGAATGGGTGAAGTTTAAGCCTGGGTCGCTAGTTTGTATTCTGGGATTTCTTAGTGAAATGGAATTAGAGAAGTGAGCACAGTCGCATACAAAAATGTGCTTAAATATTTGAGCTTTTAGAAATGGGTCTGTTGCTAAAGCTCTTAAAAAATGTTGGGGTTTGGTATCCAGCAAAGGTCCTTTTAAAAACTACCAAGTGGTCCTGGTGAAATTTAGACTCCCCAAGAGTGCATCTAATTGATTATCCAAAATTCAAGATTGATAGGAGTATTTTTTGCAGAGTCAGCAGCTTGATAATGTTGATTCCTGAGGTGATAATTTTGTTACAGGTGTTACTGTACGTTTTGCCTCTTTGAAAAGTGTTTTGGAAATATTTGTTAGTAATGTCAAAAACATTTGTCCTGTTTGTTGTTGATGAGCTTTAAGGAATTTTTAAAAATTCCAAACAAGTACAGCTTTTTCCTTACGGTGAATTCTTTTTCCAAAGGCTGCAGCTGGTGGACAGACGTCACTGGTGAAAATATCGGATGGGTCTATAAAATCAGTGCCTGCTTCATCCCAGCTCTCCAAACCTGGCACCACTGTGTTGAGAGTGTCAGGAGGTGTCATCACCACGGCTGCTGCTCCTGCCATGGCCCTTCCCACAAATGGGGTGTCCCAGGTGAGAAAGAGCATTACCAGTATTCTGCTATGCAGTGTTTGCTCTCTAGCCAGTATAATCCCCAGGAAAGGAATTCTGCTTCCCCCCCACATTGGTATTCTCGCCAGTCAGCATTGCTGGTGGGTCTGCTCTTATTTGTGTACCAGCATAGTGCATGCATCTGGTTTTCAGCTGGGTTGTTTGCTGTTTGCCATAAAGTAGCATCTGTGAAGAAACAAAGGGGGAAGCAGAACTGAAACTTGCGCTTTCTTGCCTTTACTATTGTTAAAATTCAGGTTGTCAGGGAAGGCTTTATCTGAAACAGTTTTTGCAATCGTAGAGATCAGATTTTTGGGGCTGCACAGCTTTCAAACACATCTGCTGCTGGCACAGAAATTTGCAGAAGAATGTAGAATGCCTGAAGCCAGCAAGCCAGTGAAAGCCAGCAGTAACTAGACTGTAGATCTCTCCTTTCGGATCACAGACTCTCCACACTGCTTAGTGCCCCATTTGCTATCAGCAGATTTCACTGGCAGCGACCAGAGTTCCTGATCCTTTAGTGCTGACTGTATTCAAAGGACCTCACTCCTCACCACCCCAAGGGAACTTAAAAGCACAGCCTTGTAACGAGGTGCTTCAGCATTGAGTGAGCTTGGAAGCAAAATGTTTTCATTCCTAAAGGAAATGCTCTTGAATGTTGATGCAGGTTATCTGCCTGGTGTGGAGTTGGAGTTGGTGGGATGGGGAGAAAGCAGCAAAAAGTAGAGTGTATTGTTCACTCTGAGGGTTCCCCTAGCCTCAATGCTTTTGTCTGTGGGGAGGCAAAGATTATGCAAGAGGAGAGTTGATGCCATGCTGTCATTAGAGGGCTGAATGCTGAAACATGCAGCACGTTTAGATATAGATGCTAAAATTTGTGTTAAATGCTACTCGGTGTTCATGCAGCTCTTGGTGAAGCTGCAGAGAGAAGAATTTTCCATCCAACCTCTTTATCCCAAACTTCTTTTCTGTTTGTCTACTGATACTTCTGGATTTCTAGGAAGCAGGGAAATACGAAACATTACTGGGTCAAATTTATCATCTGGAGTTCTACCTGCTTGCTGATGTTCAGGGACGGTGCCTGTAGATGCTCTCAAAAGCAGTTGTGGTAGTAGTTCCTGAGCATTCTGTTTCTGCTCAAAACAGCCTCCATTCTATATGTGATCTCATTGTATGTGGGCTTCTGGATATGTGCTTGAGAGCCTCTTGCTTCTTAATGATTGATAGATAAACGCTTAGTTTTGCTACTTCTAAGTATTGCTTTGTTGTGCTTATTGCCTCTTTTATACAGCAAATAGATAATGCAGGTTCCAGTTCATTATCATCTGGAACTCCTGCAGCAAAGACATCTGGACAGCAACACCAAATCTGTGTAAGCCCGAGCCAGTCTACTTCATCAGTAGTGAATAAGACTGCTACTTCCACTGTTGTAAGTGTTGCTTCTCTGATGACTACACCAACGCCTGTAACTGGAAAAGCTGCAGTATCAGGTATTAAAAGCCTTTGGTGCCCTTTCTGTAGGAATTTAAAATCCAGGTGCGAGTTCTTCAGATGCCATTTGCGGATGACTCTATATTCTTCTATTTACAGCATTTGTGAATTTGTTAAAGTCAAGTCATGCTGTCAGAAACATCTTATTCGCATAACTTTTGGCTTAGCCAGGGAGATGTCTAAATAATTTGGCATCCTATCACCTCAGTGCATTGACTGTATCTGTTACAAATAACAGCACAAGTTGCTCGTTGGTATTGGAGAGGGATTGTAGTTTTCTTGCCAAGTTCTCATTAGAAGGTGCATTCTGCCTGTTCAAGAGCACAGTGTGCCACTGAATGCTGAAACTATCAAGGTACCAACAATGCTGCAGGCTTGATTACTGTAAAAGTGAAACTCCACTGAAGCTGGAGAAGGTGTGTCAGCGGAATTTGTCTCTGAGGCTCTGCATTTGCTCTCCTTTGGTCTAGAAAGGAGAGAGGTGTCAATTAGGGGGAGCTGAAGGCTTTGAAGTGAGTATCTGTGAGTATGGTGGGGTGTGCTGGATCTTGAATGTTTCAAATGAATAAAGATAGATTACCTCTGTGTAGAGGAAAGTTTTCCTTACTCAGTTTTATTGTCTTCCACTGTCTTTTGTGTCATGAAGAGCAAATACAGCGGGTTTGAGTATTACAGGTTAAAATGGTAAATTTTAATTTTGACTAACCGCTGGCATGTGCTGTTCACTTGAAGTGGCCTCTTCCTTATTGAGTGGAAACAGGGTAAAAATGCAGAGAAGAGATAATAAGTGACTCTGAGCTCATTTGACAGTGTTTTTTTTAATGGGCTCTTCTTGGTTCCTGTGCACACAGTCTTCCAAAACCTCCCTTTTCATCGCTCTGGTTTTGAGTTTTGACTTAAATGTTTTCCTCTTCGCAAACAAAGCAGCAAGTTTTTTTTTTCTGTGGAAAATATACCATTCTACATATCTCTTGGGTTAAAACTCCCATGTAGATATAAAACTGTTATCTAGATTTTGGGTTAGTTTTTGTAACCTGACTTCATCATGAAAAACTGTTTCTTAAAGAATCCCAAAAGAAGCACTGTGGCTGTAAAACATTATTTGCATGTAGAAAAAAACCTCAACAAATCAAACAACCAAAAAAACCAAACAACAACAACAAAATTGTTTTAAGTTTCTGAAGCTTTAATAATAAAGGCAGCTCTTCAAAAAGAATCCCATACTTTCCCTTGTTTTGCAACAAGCCATGTCTCCCACCCATCAGGCTAATAGGGTCTGTGGAAAATGTCCCTTCTTGCTTGCCTGCTGTTCGGGTCCCTTACTGTCCTATCCTGACACATCTGTGCATCACACCTGAATGAATTGGGAATGCTGGGTTAGCTTTCTTTCCTGGAGGTGAAAGTCTGAATGATTAGTGCCATGCATTTTTCAAACCCAAGAGGCATCTTTGGCACACCTGACATGTCTCGTTCTTGGAAGGCAGCTGTGTTTCTTAAACACAGCTAATAATAAAATAATAATAAAAAATGAAGAGAATGAGAATTTCATCTCAAAACAAATCCTGAGTATAAAATTGCTATCACGAAACTAAGAAGTCTACTGCTGTCAATGTTCTAAAATAGAAGCCTATTAAATCTCCACAATCTGAAGAAGAGTTAGCTATAGACTGAGTACAGTAACAGTGAAAATAGGTGGTTTACCTCTAGGAAAGGTTGGACATAAGCCCAAATCACTGTATTGAAGTGAAACACTCTAGTGTTGACTGTGGTGGCCTGGGTTTTTATCACTGTGGAGGAGAGAGCTGGTGGACATGCCATCAGTACTACTCGTGTATGGCAGTGTAGCACAGCTTGAAGCCATGCTGATTCCCACCAAAGTCACTGAGCACTGCTATTGGTAATGCTGTTAGCATTTGAATGTTCTACTTGTTCTTTAGCCTGGACTTAAAAATCAGTGATCTAATTCAATTCAGTCCCCACTTTTAATATGCTTCATAGCTTGATTAGCCATCCTTATGGATACATTGAGTGCATGTTACAGAAAGACACAGGATGCTCAGTTCAGGTGTGTCCTTCATTAGACTTGCTGTGCAGCCTTGGGCCCTTGTTTAAAACGTGGTTAAGTGTGCTTTCCTGACTACAGTGGATGCTGCTGAGCTCAATTGCAGACACATGGATACCTCAGTGAGAGTGGCCATAAGTGCAGCAGTGCTGTAGTTCACTGGCTTAGCAGACCCTTGAGCATAAGGTCTTGTTCAGACAAGAATATTCTGCTCTGTGCTGAACCTGCTTCAGTTGAAAGGTGTGTTAACACCAACTTTTGCTTAAGGTTACTTAGGTCATTAGGAAACTTGCTTCACAAATATCAGAGTACTGTGCAGCATGTAATACTGTGCACACACACCCTCCCCCCACAGTATTTTAGCAGTCATTTGTGTCAGTGAATCCTTGTCTGGCAGTTCACTGAACTGTAGCATGTTAAGAGGGTGGCAGTGCTAGTTGACTTGCCACCCTGGTTCAGGCAGAGAGGGAATTAGCTGGAGATAAACTAAAAGATGTGTTTTATTTAACATTTTGTCTTCCGTTCTTCTTGCAGGGTTGCTAAAAATCCACTCAAATCAGTCTAGTCCACAGCAGGCTGTTCTGACAGTTCCCAGCCAGCTTAAACAGCTCGGTGTAAACACAGCTTCTGGAGGTGTTCAGACAATACTCATGCCTATGAACAAAGGTAAAGGGCAGAGGAGGATGACAGATGGTGTTTGAAGCTCCCCTTTGGCACAGGGTAGCTCTTGGTCATTGTTGGCATACGTGGTCCAAAGTTAGAGATAGAAGAAAATGTAGCAAGGAAATTCATCCCTAAACTTTGTACTGCAAAAACGCTGTGTTGCTTCTGAACATGGTTATTTGTCAAAGTGTATGAAATTTTGAAATTTGATATTTTTCTTGTTGTCCTCTTTTTTTTCTTTTTTTTTTCTATTTTTTTTTCTTTTTTTTTTCTTTTTCCTCTTTAGTAATACAGTCACTTACCACCAGCAAAGTTTCAGCTGTCACAGCAGCAAGTACGCTTGTCCCTAGTCCCACTACAGCATCAATCACTAAAGGTAACAAGGAATTTCTCAGTAAGATAAGCAGTAGAAATTAGCTGGTGCTGCTTTATGCAAGCGGCCTGACTAAGAACATAGACCCTGTGTCTGTGAGTTCTTCTATTTCCGTTACTATCAGGATTTAAATTGAGTAAAAATGGCACCTGGGAACTAGGAAATCAACAGTGACTTCGCCCTCCACAAATCCCGAAGCATAGGCAGATATGGGGAGAAATTAGGATGTTCTAGGAAGCTACCATAAGTACCTTAAATATTCATTGTTTCAATCCATATTTGCAAAGGTGAGTAGAGCAGCCTGTGTTTAATCGTAGTTACTGCTGTCCTCAGAATAGTACTATGGTACTGGAGAATGCTTTCCAGCAGCACTAGATGCAGGCATCACATGTGTGTGCTCACACACAGGATTAAAATGCACATACAGTACTTCCCAGAATAATGCACAGTTCAGAGCTGAGAGTTTCAAAGTTAGTTCTTGCAGAACCATCATGCATCTCTCATTCTAGATGGGTGACCAGACTGCCTCACCATTCTGGGTTGGGAACATATCTCTCTCCCTGCTCCTGTCTCACCAAAGTTCTGTCCTAGATTTGAGAAAGTTCACTGATGTCAAAATCAGTGATGTCTTCAAAAAAGTTCTCGCTTTGAAATGTCACTTCTTGCAAAGACTGTTAGTGTTGTGTCAGCTCTTTGCTTACAAAAAGGCAGCGGTTTTGATGAGGCAGTCGTACACGAAACATCAGCAATTGACTGAGCATGTTTTCTAAACAGGATGAGATGTGAGCATGTTGAGATTTGTTGAGGGGAGCATGTTTTGGTGTCTTTCTTTCAGTAGAACTGAAAGTCAAATTTGTTCATGCTTAATAGTGCAAACAACAAATGAAGTAATGTTATCTAAGACCCTTACTGAAGTCTCAGAAGACACTGTTTATCAAGCTGACTGGTACTTTTTGTCTTAAAATGTGTTCTGTTTCTTTGAAGTTAAGATGGAGCCTGATTCAACAGGACAAAACTGCAGTTCTGTGGGTACCCAAGAAGGCCAAGCAGCAGTAAAAACAGAAGAGAGCTCTGATCTTGGGAGTTACGTTATCAAGTAATTGCTAATTTCTCTATAAGGATTTCCAATGTTTGAATAACTAGGGGGAGTGAAGATGATTCTAGGAAAATGCACACTCATGTTAAGCTTGACCTAGAAATATAAAATCCTCAGTCCCATGTGCTGCTGTAACAGTACTAATCCTGTTGGGTGGCATTTGTTGCAGACAGTGTTGTAGTATTTTCTTTGTCAATGGACTTGCATGTAGGGCTCATGAAAAATTGAAGATTTGCAGTTGTTTCGGTTTTGCTACAATCTGTTATCATCCATTGCTTGTGTAATTCCCATTGGCATTGTGTGTCCTTACTGAGGTGAAACTGCCCAATGAAATGCGGGTCAAAAAAGGGGCATCTGAAATAAGTAGAATTGTCTCTCTTCTTGCCTCTCTAGTCTTGTTACTTCTGTGATTACTTAGTGTGAGGGCTGCCTTGGTTCAGAATTGGTATTAAATTGAATAGAATTGGAATGAAATGGAGTATTTCTTCACTAGATACTGTGAAATCTGGTGCCTTGCTTGTGATGTTCTTGCAAGTACTAGTTAGTGTGTTTTAACCAGAATTCAGTTTGCAACATTTTGTCTGCATATCTCTTGTAATGTGTAGGCTGTTTCTTCTGCTCTTGATTCCTCCAGTGGCTGACTTCCCTGTCTCCATATTTTGAAAAGTTTAGTTATTCTGACATACCCTTGCAGACATTACCCTAATGGAGAGTGTGTATAGGAGACAGGAATAAATCTAAAGTCACTACACACTGGAGATTGTCTTAGTTATGAAATAACTAGTGGAAAATGCAGCTCTTGCTGGTTAAACACGTATATCTGGCTAACTAAAATTTACCCAAACTGCAGTATCCCATTTTCATACAAGAACAGCCTGCACCTATAGGTATGTCTTATCCCTCAAAGTAGTGCTGCAGCTTGTGAGATGATGTAGGTTTTTTTTCCAAGATGCAGTTTCAGATGTGGACACTTTGGCAAGGGGAAGGGTTGTTTGAAATACCTTCTGGGTCAGAGCATAACAGTTTATTCTCACATTGCTATTGCTATAATGCCTTGGGGCTAGGGACTTTCTACTGTGCAGTGATTTTGAAGCCTTTTGCATCTGATTCATTGCTTCCAACGATATTCTTCCTTGTGATTCTTTTTATCTCTTGCAGCATAGAATATTTGGAGAACATCCAGCAGCTTTTAACAGCAATAGTGAAGAAGGTTCCATTAATTGCTGAAAAAAGTAAGCAGTAAATGAACAGGCTTTGTTTTCTATTTTTGTGTATCAGCAGAAAGCCATGCATACTCTGTAACCACCAGAATTGTTAAGAGTTATAATAAAATGCAGCCATTCTCCTAGACAGCTTATTACTCAGGGGGTATTCTAAAGATGCTTAGAATTAGATTCTTCCAATAAAGCCAAGTATGTTGTCAGCAGTTATTAACTTTCATCTGGTTTTAGTAGAAGTTGATTTTATTTCCTCGCCTAATGGCTGCAGGAAGGTTGTCTTCACCCTGGTTTGTCCTTAATGGATGTGCTTTTTCTTTCTCTTTGACCAGTAAGATAGACTTACAGGTCTACATAATAACAGGGTTTTTTTTGGGGAAAAGAGGCTTAGAACAACCTATAGCTGCAGATATTTGTGTATGTGACCAATAGGGCTGCTGATTTTGAATCCAAAAATTACAGAGTCTGCTGCACATACTTGTGCTGTGCTCAGAGAGAGCATAGCGTTTGTGAAAGTTTAGAGAGTTACAGTGCTTGATCCTGTGAGCATGAAATGTATTGCCCTCTTTCTCTCCACAAAGTAACATCAAAACCAGAATTCACCTTACCTAAAATGTAAGATGAATTCAATTTCCTTCACTTACTCAAAATGTAATACTGCTTTTGACTTTGTGTTTTCTAGGTGAAGATGCAAGCTCTTTTTGTGCCTGTTCAGTGGAACAGTATTACAGCTGGAATATTGGGAAGAGGAGGGCAGCTGAGGTAATCCTCTTCTCCTGTGTTTCATAAGCAGCCATTATGGACACAAGAAAGATTTCTGAATTACGGAACCTTTCTTGTTCTTGGCTGATTTGTTTTCTGAAACAGTCTTGTCACATTTTAAATGGAAGCATTTCTTACTGCAAGATGCACTGATTTGTGTGTAGGTAGTGATCCTGTTTATTGTGCAAAGACTTTCTCAAGCAGAAGGGTCTCAGAAGGTTATTTTCCAGCTGATTCAAAGCAAGATGTTTTTGAAGCATTTTAAAAATCCGCATTTTTGCAAACTGTCCTCATCGCTGCTCTGTGGCATATTACAGTCACTGGAATTTTAGGCAACGTACTTTGTCTATCTTTTCATGTGATTGTGTCTCCTTCCTTCAGGAAGAGAATTGAGGGATCTGGTGTAAGTATTGCTGGTGCTGAAATAGATTGTCAGTTCACCCAAGTTAAATATTTCAGTTAACCTAGAACTTTTTGTATTGTGGTTGTTATGTTTCCACCAGTTTCTTCCTAATTTTGTCATCCTGCTATGGAGTTTTGTGGGGAAGATATCGGAACTAATGAGACTCTCTGCTGTTGCCAAGTTAGATGATTAAAGAGTAACCAGAATTTTGAGAAGCCTGTTTAGCTCTAGTGGATTTCTTGCAGTATACCATTGTAGGTGTTACTTCGGATATGTGACATTTCAAGGCACCATGCGTCTGGGCCTCTGTAAATGTGTGGTTCTCTTTCTTGAGGTTTTCTTTGAATGACAAAGCAGAGTTTAAACGACCTGCCTACAGCTGCCTAATATCAAGGTTTAGACCATCTTCCACATTTATTTTTCTTGCCCTTCTGACTTCTGAGAAAATCATACTCCTTTTGTTTTTCTTGCAACCTGGATTATTGTTCAGGGCAATAGTTTAGCCTTAAGCATTTTAGCCAATGTGCTAACTCTTCCCTTTACTTTGTCACAGTGGCAACGAGCAATGACAGTGAAAAAGATCCTACAAGAAATCATAGAGAAGCACCCCAGGTTTCACAACATTACACCCCTGAAAACAAAGCACGTGGTGCACTGGTGTCGATGCCATGGCTACACTCCACCCGACCCTGAGACCTTGCAGAACGATGAGGACTCGATCGAAGACGTGCTGACGCAGATAGACAGTGAGCCAGGTGAGTATGGAGGGACAGAAAGCTCCTAGCTACCAAAAATGCTCTTTGTTAAATGGCTCAAGGTTCTGCATGCTCACACGTGTTGCTTCTCCAAGAGAAAGGGTTTCTTTCTTTCTTTGCTTGGCTCACTCTGCAATGACAAGCAAGCTTACAAGTGAGGCTGTCCCTTGTTCTTACCAGCCTTGATGTTTTCTGTGGCCTCTTTTGGGTTTTATTGAGCCTTGGGGCCCTTGGAGGCCAAGCATAGATAAACCTTGACAGAAATTATTCTTGTCCCACAGTGTAATAATTTCTAAATGGGCACACAAACTAAGCATGGGAGTAATGACATTTCTGTTCTTGGATAAGCATAGCCTCAGTTAAGATTTAACATGCAAACAGTGTGAATAAGTTGAGGTGCAAAAAGGAAAAGGAACAGAAAAAGCCAACCAAACTGGCAGCGGTGGTGTAGTGCTCAGTGAGGATTAATTTACCTCCAAAGGTGAGGAGAACTGGCCTGCATGAAAGTTCACATTTTATTACTGCAGGTGCAACATTATTCCTCTAGGCATAGCTCAGACATCTCCACAGTCCATTTTTTGTGTGTATTAAGCATACATATTTAATCTGTTCTTCACAGTTAAGCTCTCTTGTTTCACCTTCAGATAATCTCTTTCCCAGTGCTGAATGTTTTTCTGTTCTGATCATACGGGGATTTGAGTGATGTGGTCTAGGGTGAGGCATCTCTGCCCATGGCAGGGGGTTGGAACTGGATGATCTTAAGGTCCTTTCCAACCCAAACCATTCTGTGATTCTATGATTTGAAAGTATTTCACAGAAGTCTATGTATTTTGCTTATTCTTTGCAAAGTCTGGCCATGCATTGCAGTCGCTAAAGGTGTAAAGGAAGCCTACATCCACCTTTTGATATTTTTATCTACCCAACTAGGTTTGTGTTTGCCTTTGCAAAAAAGAATTTGCTTATTGCATAGTTTTTCACTGTAGGTTTTACTGGCTCATGTTGAGCATGCAGAGAAGAGGTTACTCTTAATTCTACTGCAAATCTGTTAGTCAGTGACTGTTTGCATTTTTACGTATTCTTATGTTTGGTATGAACTACAAAAATAACTTCCAATTACATTAATTTCTTGCCATATTTTGAGAGTGCATCTGTTTATAAACACCTATCATGTGTTTAATTGATTGCTTCTATTTCAGAATGCCCTTCATCTTACAGCAGTGGTGAGGAGCTGTGCCGAAAACTAGAGGAGCTACAGCAGTTTCTTAAACGAGAACCAGAACATGAAGAGGAAGTAGATGTTCTCAACTTCAGTGAGCCTTTAAAAATAAACATTAAGAAAGAACAGGAGGAGAAACAAGAAGAGATGAAGTTCTACTTGGGTTCCTTGCCTGCATCAGAGTTTGTGAGAGACGCTGCGGAGAAGGTAAGAAATTAATCGTAAATCTGGTAAGAGCTTTTGTTAAACTAGTTGTAGTCTTACGTTTATTTAGTTGCCTTTCCTTCATCTATGTGGGCCTCTGGATGCTTTATGGGAATCTTTGTAAATGCCCTGAAAATACTGGACCTTCTGATTCATGACACTCAGCTGGCCACTGCTGGTGGAGGAAGTGAAGCATATCAGCCAGGAGGTCTTTATAGAGTACTTGTTGCAGGGCTTAGTATCAGAAAAATCGTCCTGTAAGGCTAGAAGCAAGGGCAAATGAGGGAGAGAGGAGCACTGGCACCAAATTCTTTTGTCTCACCACGTGAAAGACTGGGATTTGTTGCTTGGACCAGCGCTGTTTGATAGTAGCTTCTGAAAAAGGGCTCATGGTAAAGCTTAGACCACAGCAAACTTCTCTACTGCTTGGATTTCTTCCCCCTGTTCAAATTAGAATAAAAGAAAGGGAGAGAGGAGTCTTCTGTCACAGCAGCAGGAAGGACAGGGAGGAGACTGACTCAGCTTGTGGGAAGAAGACAGGAGGGGCAGAAGGAGTTTGCATGTAGCAATTCTGAAGGAAAGAAAGAATCTCCCTCTCCACCTGAAATGCTAGCATTAAGGGACCACATTTCAGTTCTGCTTTGAATCTGGTCCATTAGAATCATAGGTGACAAGGGCACAGGCATTATGAGAGTGAGACTAGGGGATGAAACAATCTTTCAATGTGAAACTAGTGCGAGGAGTACTGTTTAAAGTGGTTTTAGTTGCCATGGGTGCAGGGAAGATGATGAACAGATGGGCTGAATATATGTACAGTACTGAGTTTCTGTTCTCAGTTCAGAGGTGCCCAGTGCAGCCTGTTTTTTGTGTGGACTTTATGAAACAAAAGTTAAAACCTGCTTTTGTTTCTTCTGTGTTTTAAAGGCATTTCTGCAGGCTCTTTTAAAAATGAAGCCTGAGTTTATACTGCTTGAAAGTCCTGGACTATTTGCTTGCTTATTTAACTACCATTTATAATAGATTTTTTTTTGGTTAATCTCATTCTCATCTAATCTAAACCCAGTACAACGTAGATTTTGTGTTAGTTGATATACTATTTTTTTTCCTCTCTCCCATTTTATAGATAGGGATTTCTTTTCAGCCTGCTGAGGTACAAAAGAATGTTTATGCATCCGTAATAGAAGATATGATTTTAAAGGTAAGAAATAATAAGAACATTTCTGTAAGTATGTTAACCCAGCAAGGTAGGAGAAAAAGAAATTAGACTATATTTACTAATATGCATTTATCAAATCAGGAGATGCAGTCTGATATTTCTCTTTGTGCATGTATCAGAAGATGTGTAGCTGGCCAAAGGGAGTTGTATGTTTCTGTGTGTGTTTCCATCTTTCTACCTGATCGGTTGGCTTGGACACAGAATAGAGATTTGCAGATTCTCCCTACCAGTAAGATACTGACTCATTCTGTAATTTTGAAGGTCTCCCTTGCTTTGTCCTCCCTTTCCAAACTGGGGTGGGGAATCTGCTGGAGTTCTGTAAGGCTTGATTGTTTTATACAAGTTTAGCTATTTTTTTTTCCTAAATACCTTTCACTTCCTTTTTGCCTGGGTTGTCTGTGGCAGGAGATTGATGAACTTCTGCAGACAGTAGCAATCCTGCCTTATTTGAGAAACCATTTTTCTATCTCAATCACTTTTGAAAAAACAGAGATGGTTTCTTACCAGAGCTTTGAACAGCATGGAGCTGGGGGCTAACACAGATGGTTTTTAGCAGTGCTCTGCTGTATTTGAAGCCAAAGACAATTTCTGGGGTTGTTTATACAGGGTGATGCTGATCAGAAGATGAGGTTTACAAAAGCTAGGTGGTCCCAGGTTGCACACATACTCACATGCACACATCTGCTGGGCTCTCTGTTACTTACTGTAGTTAACTCGGATGCATCCATTTGTAGACAGATTGTTACCATCAGTTTGCACCATTATAACTGTAGAGTTATGCCAGCTTCCTGATGGAATGTCCCAGAAACCTCTGCTGTAGTCTTGATACAGGCACAGAAAGCCAAGAGCCTTAATCAGCTTTTGGGTGAACATTGATTAAGCCAAGTGTATGGGGCATACAGCTGCCATCTGCTGCTTGTCCAGGCTGGGAGGTGTTTGTGAGGGTGTCCTGACATCAGCTGGTGACCACAGGGAGTGGTACATGCTAACAAGGATATTCCAGCTCCCAGGAGAATATCTGGGATTTGCCATGTAGAAACCAAGCTCTGGTTTGTGAGGGGGTGGGCCCTAAATTGCTCTTTGAAGTGCAGGCTTTGGAACATTGGATCCACCCTGCTGTACACATATTGCTCTGCAGGTCTGGAGAGAAGCCAGACTGGGCAGTTCCAGTAAGCTCTGTGCATCGACAGGTCTATTTCTTTTTTTTTAAATATACTCTGTTCTTATTACTGTGCTAATAAAACTCACTTGAGCATCCGGAACTGCCTCTGCTGGTGGAATACAGGATTGAGGTGTCCAAGAATTTCTGCTGCTCTTGCACTGATGCTCATGCATGTTGCTTTCATTGTTTCATAACGCTGTCTCCTAATGTTGTCGTTTGTCACAGGCCACTGAACAGCTTATGAGTGATATCCTACGGCAAGCACTTGCTGTGGCATACCAGACAGCACCTCACAACAGGTATAGCATCTTGTTTCCTCTTGGGCCTCTTATGCCAGCACAAAGGGCTGAGTTGTTTGAGAATTTTAGTCAGATTTTGTGTGGTCAGACCACGTGATGGAGGGAATTTATGGATTATATTCTGTGAGAAGATTCAGACATTCTGAGGGAGTTTGTCATCTCCTAGCTCCATAGTGGCAAAGGATGGAAACATAGACAATATTAAAAACTGAGGCAGGAGTCTCTGCTGTTACCATGCTCAAAGAATGACCAGAGCCATGCTGGAAGGGCCTTCTCACTCCTGTTCATCTCGTGTTACCATCTAGACAAGTTACCCGTGGCCCACCAGAAATTAAAACAACCTAAAATCTTCTTTATTTTCTCTTTCCTAGCTCAAGTACTGAGTGATTTTTATGGTAATGATTAGGCCATGTTTTGACTTCTTTTCTGCAGCATGATTTGAGATAGCTTGGAATTGGGAGGAAAAAAAAGTAACACTGCAAGAAAAGGCTTAGATTAAATATTTACTCATGCAGTGTATAATTATTTCTATAATACATATTAAACATACGTATTTATGTTATATAGAGGAAAATACAGTCTGTGCTACAGAAATTCAAGGATTAATACTTCAGCACTGGATTTTCCTGTCCTCGTGCCCAGGATGTTCCCCTCAGTCATTCGAGTGGGTTTTTTTCGTGCTGTGACATTTTAATGCTTGTTGCTGTAACACTTGATCTTTTGGTTTGGCTTGCCGGGTTTTTTTTTATGGGTCTTCCTTCTTTTTCTTTCATTTATTTTTCCCTAGTAGTTTTCTTAACTTGCTATTTTCTGGACACGTGTCTTTTTATGTATTATAATACCATCTCTGATGCATTCCCTGCAGGACTCCGAGAGAGATCACAGTGATGAATATTCACAAAGCCATCTGTAATATTCCCTTTCTTGACTTCCTCACAAACAAACATATGAAGATACTAAATGAGGAACAATGAAATAGAGCAAAGAAGATGCTACAGGAAAGGTGGATTTATGACTGAAGTTGGGTTGACAAATCCAGTATTTCTGTAGGACACATATACGTTTATAACATTGGGCTACTAGATTGTTACCTCCAATTAAAGATGCACCTTAATGCAACAAAATGATGCTCTGTTCCAAATCAAGTTGTTAAATGTCAGTGTTTACTTGGTAAGTGTATGTTCAGTGGCTGAACAAACATTGTCAGTTTGCATCGAGTTGCTAGCTGTGAGAGACTCCACAGGCCTGGTCCCTCAGACAGCTGTTTTGATGAGATTGAACATTTTTTCTTACGAAAGAAATGACATCTTTTGATGCAGTCTGTATAGGAGTTGTTCTTCCCATGCAGTGGGCAGAACAGTTGCTTTGGCACTCTGAATACAAGAAGTCAAAGACAGCTTTTAAAGGTAATTACTTGAGTAGGTAGATTAGTTGGTCAGGTAGGTTTAGGTGTGGATGAGCAGGTGGCTGATGGCTGCAACAAATTCTTGCAGTCATGCTCCGGCATATGATACATGTGACAGCCCACATCAGTAAACTGGGTAGGCTTATTGTCAGCTTTTTCAGCAAAGTAAATAACCAAATTTCTTGCCAGGTGCCACCTTTCTTAGTCACCTCAGAAGGGTAGACTGGCACATGCTCAATCACCATGAACAAACTATGGTCAGGCTTGGTAAGATTTGACTGACCACTTGTCCTGCATGGAAAGGAGAGGAGTGAGGACAGTGTTTGTAGGTTTTGACTGGCTGAAACCCTTTGCTTACCCGAGTGCCTCCCCAGGTTGCTTGAAGGCTTGAAGTGTGCTGGGGGACAGGTGACAAGCTGTTTTGTAAGGTCATAATGTCTCTACAGCATTGATTAATGATCAGCTTGGATTGTGAAGTGCTAGGGGAGCAGCAGCACTTTGGCTGAAGTTCTGCTCAACACAGAGAGGCCTGATAGGATCAAGAGATTTGCTGCTTGTAGGGATCTCCTCTGATGTCTTGGCTGCAGGAAGTTCTGCTACTAACCTTGGCACTTAACTGTCTCAGGAGCATCTCTGGTGTAGGAGATATGTCTGCAGCCTGGCTATGAACACTTCACTGAAGAAGGCTTCACTGACAACATCCTGACTGCCCCACATCCACCACCCCTTTGTCTTGCCCCATGGGTGCTTACTAATAGTATGAATAAGCCATTGTGAAGTTGATGGGGTAACTGTTGGACTGCTTTCAGGGTGCTTGTTTTGTGAGGCAGTGATGTCACGTGATGGAGCATAGATCAAGCATCCAAGTTCTCCAGTGTGCTGATCTCAGCTGGGTCTCTGATCTTCTGCATGGCCTTTGATATAATCACTCTGTGCCTCAGTTTCCCCATCTCTGAGCATGGGGAGCAGGATACCTACCTCAAAGGGGTGTACTGAGGCCTCACTCTTGTTGGTGCCGTGCTTTGACAATACAAAGCCTTTTATAAACATTAAACTGCAGTTATCTTTCCTCATCTGGGATAGGAACAGAAGTCTTCAAAATGCTATCTTTTGGTGCTTTTTTTGGGGCTAGAAGACAGGTGATGGTAACATGCAGTACAGATGGTAACTTCCAGTGTGCAGGAACTGTGGAAGAGGATAGTTTCAGGTTTCCAAGGGCAGTAACATAGATTTGATGCAGTTCTTAAACTGAAGAAGGTACCATGTACCTCACCACCATAAGTAGAACTAGAGTCTGCAGGAAAGCCCCTGTTGGTTCAACAGGGAATTAGAGTTCACTTAAATATATGAGTGGCAGAACCTGACCTGTAAATCTGGGAAATGGGACCAGTGGATGAAATCCAAACAGTATTCAGAGAAGGACTTAAATGCCACCTACATAGGGCACTTCATGCGCTCTGGATTCAGAAGATAATCCTGGCTTGTTTGGGTGAGTTGAGTGCAGGATTGCCTACACAAGTGGAGTGCCCAGCTTAGCCCTGACACTGTAAGGGTGGCGAGGCACTGGGAATGGGTTGGCCAGGGAAACAGTGAATGCTCCATTGCTGGCAGTGTTCAAGGCTGGGCTGGACAGAGCCTTGAGTGGAATGGTTTAGTGGGAGGTGTCCCTGCCCATGGCAGGAGGGTTGGAACGAGATGATCTTAAGGTCCTTTCCAACCCGAACTATTCTATGATTGTATGGTTTTTGAGCTGAGGTCAATGTGAAAAAGTGGAGCAGTGATGATTATAGTTGAGCTCAGTGTTGGGAGTCGGGAGGAATCCAGGTAGCTGTGGAGCTGCAAGCCCCACACTTTGCTTGTAGACTGTAGTGAACTCCAAGTCCATAGTGCTGTTAGGCACCCCTGTACACAGCTTTCACAAGAGAGAAGGGCATTTCCAAGATACCTGTCACTATCGCTATGACAGCCTGCAGGTTGTGTGGGAACAGCCCTTTGGGCAGACTCAGTCATGCTCGGATCTTGTGCAATGACACATGCATTTCCAGCCCCTGTCTCCTGTGGATTTTGATATGCCTAGAGCAGCTCTTGAGGATGCAGGAGCTTGTCTTCCAGCATCTGTTTGCAAATCGTGGCTTCCTTTGCCTGTGTCCTGCTTTACTGTGAGGAATGGAGTTGCAGAGTCCTGAATGTGGCCCTGAAGCCGGCAAGTAAATACCCCTTGTTCTTAATGGGGTTCTTGCAGTGCCGATCTGTTGCTACGTTTCTGAACAACCACAGGTTATTCTCCTAGGGGATGCTATATTAATAATATATAAAGTTTGCTGAAGAAAAATAAACTGTTAAAAGCAGCTAGAAAATAACACATTTGTGTAGTCCTTCAGATATAGGAAATGTTTGCAACAAGTTCTTTGACGTTTGAAAAGGGGTGGGAGAAAAATTTGTCCTTGAAGTTCCTGTGGGAATTGCTTGGAGATGAGTTTAGAGGTTTTGGAATTTCATGCACCTGCTCAGGTGTATGTGTGGAACGCTGCAGGTGGTCCAGTGTGTTGAGGTGTTACAGTATATTTCTCTGGCTTTCTAGAGTCTTGATGCGAGTTAAAGATCTCTTTACAAATATTGCCCCTGTTTGTAATGCTGAGTGTTTAGATCCTTCATGTTATCTGTATTATACTGTATAATTGTGTAAGATACATATGTTTACAATAAATTCTTTTATTAGCTGTGCTGATTGTCTTGACTGTCAGCTGTCACTCACATTTCTCCAAATCCACAGATTTTTGTGTGCTGTGTATATTCCGAATGTCCTAGTTGTGGATTAAAATGGGCAGTTGTGGAATCGAGCTGAAGGAAAAGGTAGTTTTTCCCTTTTTTAGTTCCTGTTGGAAGCTCTTGGATTTGGAGGCTGGGGAAGGGAAGTACAGAGTTCAACAAGTTTAACTCCTCCAGAGCAGCCTTTTTAAACTGAGTTATTGGTTGGTGTGGAAGATTGGAAAACATGGTGGGTTGACATTGGCTGGCTGCTGGACATACACCCTGCTGCTCTTGCTCCCCTTCAGCAGAGCACGTGTAGAAAATAAGGTTTGTGGGTCAGGATAAAAACAGGGACGACATCTACCAGTTACCATCGTAGACAAAGCAGCATGTGGAAGTGCAGGTGTTCACAGCTCTCAGGCATAGTGCATGCAGGAGGCACAAAACTCACTGTCAGCATCCCAACAAGCCTGTGTCAGCGAGTTGGAACAGAACAAGCAGGTTCAGTGTCCCCCTAAAGATAGTAAATTACAATGTTTCCAGTGTAAAACCTTCACTCTAAATGACATTTCTTTCTGTGTCAAATAACATCCTTGTTTGTAGTGTGATTCACAGTTGGAAAGCCTTGATGGAGTTGGATGTGAACCCAGGGCAACTGGGAAGAAATGCTAGTGAGAGAGCAGCACTGAAAGCAGTCCTGGTGTTCTGACTCCCTGGAGCCTGCAAAACCTGTGTAGATTTGCCCCCTTCAGAGGAACTTGGTGTGATACCTTTCAGTTTGGCTGACATAGGTGCAAAATTAGCTGTGTTGCAGACAGCCTCAGCCAGTTGCATCACCCTGTCCCTTGTAATGGTAAGTACCTGATTGATCTTCCCTCCATCCCTCCATTCATTCCTCCTGTAGTTAGAGCCAGTCAATAGTTTGTGAGCCTTTGGCTTTCTCATGAAAGTATCCTGAGGCATAGTTAAAAGAGCTGGTATCACACCATCTAGGGAAGCTTGTACCGTCACTGCCTTTTACTCACTAAAATGTTCTAACTAAAGAGATGGTCTGTCTTAGCGTTCAAAGCTAGCACCGTTTCCCCATGATCTGTGTGAGATGGCAGAGTGAAACCAAGGTGAAATTCTTCTCTGTGAGGGTACTGAGGCCCTGGCACAGGGTGCCCAAAGAAGCTGTGGCTGTCCCATCCCTGGCAGTGTTCAAGGCCAGGTTGGACACAGGGGCTTGGAGCAACCTGCTCTAGTGGAAGGTGTCCCTGCCCATGACAGGGGATTGGAACTGGACGAGCTTTAAGGTCCTTTCCAACACAAGCCAGTCTGGGATTCTATGAAATGCAAGTTGCTTGTCCCTTGGTGTTAACAGGGCACACTACAGGCACCACTGAAAGGGGATCTTGAGGGCATGGCACCTGCATCAGAGCAGATTTAGCCCCTGTGTGTTCAATAGTGAATGCAGGAAATTGGTATCATTGGTTCACTCTCTTTTCCCCTTCATGTTGATGGGCTGCTTGCTGAAGAGTTTGCTTTCCCTTTGAAGAGGTTTGGGGAAAATCCCACAAGTGATTATAAATTCTGCAGTGCAGTAGCTTTCCTTTGGAAATCACTTGTGCTTTCAAACCAGCGGTTGGACCACAGCTTGAAATGTGCCTTGGAAGTCTTTCTTGCTGGGGGGTCTGTGCCTGCAGACGACCTTGAGGAGTAAGGAATTGATTGCTGATGGCTGTGACTGCAGTCAGGCATCTCCTTACACCTTAGTTGGTGTCTTACATGCCCTGCTGTCCTGCACATTCTGCTGGGTAAGAGAAACACAGGGATCTGCAAGGTTCAATACCCAAGGGTTATGTTTTACAGCAAATAAATGTTTGGGGAAAGAACCAATAGCCAAAATACATTTTAATTTATTAAATTAAGTCCAGTCCATTTGATAAAATACAAGCTTATTGTATTACCAGTTTGTTTACAACTGCATTGATTTCTTTTAAGAAATACAATGAATTACGAAGTAAGACTGAATAGACAATTTATCCTCTTTCAGCTGTTGTTAAAGTCCAGAATTGAAACAAACTTAAAGTGTTTGAACAAAACTGTAAGAAACATTATAAAGAGATTACACAAGCAGATTGAATTCTTAGAAACATCTAACATGCAAAACCTTTGTACAGTTTGAATGTTTCTAATGGAATTCCTGAAAAAATGAGCCTCCTGAAAAGTTATTTTGGCAAGC
>JASSUY010010464.1:0-13064 GCA_032466535.1 Forpus xanthops
AAAAAAAAAAAAAAAAAAAAAAAAAGGTGGGAAAAGTCCCAGAGAAAACCAGCTAACTTCCTGAAGACCAATTCACTGTAGTTTCTGACACTGGGATCCCCTTCAAGAAGCATACAAACCTTCTGATAATGCAATGGATTGTCAATGGCGTAGGACAGCGTCGAGATAAAATTTGGTTTTGTAATTAGTGATGTACACTCCTGGATCAGAAATTGAGTCTGAAAAGAACAAGATAACTTTAAACCTCCCAAACTGTTTCATAACAGGACAATAAAATGAAGACCTAAGCACCTTATCTTCAGCTTTACTGCACACACTACTGGGTAAACAGTACTGTACACAGTAAAGCTAAACAAAGAGAAGGTGCTTAAGTCTTTTTAATTACCCAAATTCTCATCAACAGTAAACAGCTTCTTCTCATTTCAGTTCTCTTCACATTTAGTTTGCTTTTTCTTTTAAGACTAAGAACGTGATCAAATACTCTCCATTGTATATGCAATGCTTTATTTTCTGCATGCATCTTCCCACACTGCAATAGACAATTTAACAATATTTGATTCCCATTTATGATCTAAAAAGTCTGTGGCAGAATGGCTTAAGGATGAAAACACTCCTGAGAGAACAAACACCGGAAGTGTCAGGTGGTAGATTTTCAAAGTTTTAGAAGACAAAGAAAGGCTTTCAAAATAGAGCACTGCACATGATGGCAAACGTAACTGTACTGAAGCTATGTGGTTTTCCAGATCAAGCGATTATGAGAGTCAGATATTAACAATCTGTAGTCTTCTGACTTGAGGACCCACAAAATATGCTTGCAATTTAAAGGCCACAGACAGGAAAAGAAATTAGCTTAAAGCTCTTATCTCTAACCTGCCTTCGTGCTTATATCTTATTGCAGATTTTTAACAACCGAACATAATTAGCAGATTCCTCAGTGCAAACTGTACCTGATGAAAATCTTTGCCACTGCTTTTACCATCGCCACTGAAATCCACGTGCGAGAATAGGCAGCGTAGTAAATGCCTGTCTGCCTCCGGACCGTGCCTATTCACAATCTGGAAAAGAAAAAAACAAACTTGGTTTCGTAGATTAGTCATTACAGAGCAAGATCTGGGTCTAAGTACCATGAACACAGTAGTACTTCTAGTGGTTAATCCATCTACAGTTTAAACGAAACTGCCAAGAATGTTTCTTTTCAACTAGTAACCTTAGAAACCAAGTCATTAACCCTATTTGCAAATGAAAAGTATAAACCAAGAGTTAAAAACCGGATATAAACACAAGTCATTGACACAGAAGCCAGGCATTTATTGGGTAGTGCTCTTAGAAAGCTAAGTAAAAAGGGTTTTCAAGAAACCTAGAGAAAGACTTCAAGCTTCTCTGCCACCAAAGCAGCCCAGAACCCATACAGTGCCATGGCCTCACTTTTCCCCACGGCTATAGTGCCTAACTGCAGGAGTATGTCCACGGGACAGCCTTTACCTCTGTGCCATGCCTACAAAGCAGGAATTCATCCCAGACCAAAGTCACCACAGAGTATTCACAGATTTCAGAGGCAGCTTCTACCCTGTCTCCTGATCCTGACTGAGTTGGTCATCTTTTAAGACATAAGGCAGTACCTACACAGAAGGTGTTTCCTGCCGTAGAAAGAAATAAAGCTCATCTCAGACTTGCTCATTAGCAAGCTTTAAAAATCAAATGCCACAGGCTAAACACCTGCAGCTGAAACCTTTTACCAAGTCTTCTCCCTGTCATTAGAGCTCATTCAACTGGATTCTACACCTCAGTCAGAAAGAGGTGATCTGCATTTGTTAATTTGCAACACCTATAACTCATTGTATCTTAACAACAGTTTCACATTTTTGCTAGCATCTCCTGTCACTTGCCTTTAACTCTTAGCTAAAAACCATCTCATCAACTTTGCCAGTAGTTATCTTCAGGTTGTTTCAGTGCTTATTCACTTCTTTAAATCTCATCTAACACAACAGCATTACCTGTTTTTAATAAAACCCATGCTGGCAGAAATTTGAAGTCACAATCACCAGTAGCTTGCCTTTTTTATCCAAATAGTACAGGTAACATCAAATCCAACCTTTACTGGCAATTTTTTTGCCATTCTTCCTCCACTTCTAGTGACACGAGAGACACAACATGTGCCAGCACAAACCAGCAGCTCTGCATGTGCTCTGACTGCCTTCACCAAGGCCATGCTTCACCCCATCATAAATACCCTTGTTTGCCAGTAGCTTCTTCGTACAAACGGAAAACCAGCATGCTATTTGATTGTACCTGTCACAAATCCTCTACCATTATGTTGTGGTTTAAGCCCAGTCGGTAAATCAGAACTGTGCAGCCACTTGCTCACTCTCCCCACCTTTTCCCTTGCCCTGCTCCCAGAAAGATGAGGAGGGGAAAAGAGGATGAGGAAGGCAACCGAAAGAATGTAATTCCTAGGAGTTAAGGTAAGAACAGTCCGGTAACTAAGGTATCACACAAAATCACTACTGCTACCACTAATAATAATAATAATGGATATAACAAGTGGAGAGAATATACTACTCATAAGGGAAAAGGAAAATAATAAACATAAGCGATGCCCAATACAATTCCTCAGCACCTGCCAACTGATACGCAGCCCAACCTGAGCAGCAAACTGGCCTTTCCAGGTAACTCCCTCAATTTATATAGTGGGCATGGTGTACTGTGTTATGGAATACCCCTTTGGCTAGTTTGGGTTAGGTGTCCTGTCTCTCTTTCCTCTTGGCTTTTTGTGCCCCTCCTCACTGACACAGCATTTGACTGAGAAGCCCTTGATAGGGGTAAGCACTACTTAGCAACAATTAAAACATCAGTGTGTTACCAGAGTTGTTCTCAGACAAAGGTAGAAAACACAGCACTGCACCACCTACCAAGGAGAAAAATAACTGTTAAAGCTGAGCCCAGGACACATTACCTGATGCTATGCTCTCTCTTCCCTCTCAGCCTAATTCCTCTGCCTGCTAACTTTGGTTCTGCTAGAAAAAAAATAACCAAGTTGGATATATATGCTTCTTGACCAGAGACTTGTGGTGCACCAGTCCAAAGTAAAGAGCCCACTCCAATAATGATGACAGCACTGTCTCTGAAGGCAGCCATCCACCATGATTATGTAACAACATGCTCGTACTGGTCCAAGTATCAGTAAAACTGAATTGATAGCAAGGTCTACTGGTTAGCTCAGGCTTCAGAAAACATGCAATTTGTTGAGGTAATCCCAATTAAATATGAAGCTTTAGATGTGGTAACAGGAGTAGCATGAAGATGGATCAATCTCCTACGGAGCTACCTGGTGCTACGACCAAGATGAATTCATCAAAGCAGACTAATGCAGAGGAAAACTGTACGTACTAAAGCCATCAACACTTTTCTGCATCAGAATTATATTACTTCCTTGCACAGAAGTAACTTCAAACAGACAATAATTTGCAAATTTAGCATATGGGGAGGAGGGAAAGAGAAGGCTTGAAGCGCACTGTAACATCTTTCAACCCTAACTACATTCACATAAAAGCTTCTCCAGGGAACTGGAATGAGAATTGCTAGCCTTCTTGTAGAGAGAGCTGAAAGAATCATAAAATCACAGAGTGGACTGGGCGGGGAAGGACCTTAAAGCTCATCCAGTTCCAAACCCCTGCCACAGGCAGGGACACCTTCCACCAGACCAGGTTGCTCCAAGCCGCATCCAGCCTGGCCTTGAACACTGTCAGGGATGGGGCAGCCACAGTTTCTTTGGGCAACCTCTGCCAGAGCCTCACCACCCTCACACAGAAGAACTTCTGCCTAAGATCTCATCTCAATCTCCCCTCTGTCAGGTTAAAGCCATTCCCCCTTGTTCTGTCCCTACAGACCCTTGTCCAAAGCCGCTCTCCAGGTTTCTTGTAGCCCCTTTAGGCACTGAAGCTGCTCTAAGGTCTCCCTTCAAGGTGCCTTCTGTTCCCCAGGCTGAACTAGCCCAGCTCTCCCAGCCTGTCTCCGGAGCAGAGGCAGTCTTAAAACATCACACATGTTAAATGACTACTGAAACCATGTTGAGGTAGAAATTAATATCTCAAGCTTTGTCACTGTTATGCTTGAGAGCGATGTGTTTAAATGCCCACTTTGGTGAGCAACAAGAACAATTCCAATTTTCCACATACACTAAGCGCTTAGATATAAGTTTTGTAAAAATGAGTGAATTATGCCAAAACTTTACATCAGTGTACTGTCAGACTGTGAATTAAAGCATGGATACACAATCTCAACAATTATCTAAGGAAAAATTGTACAAGTAACCACAGAAGATTAAAAAAAAAAAAACAACAAAAACCCACAAAAAAAAGGCATCATGGAGACTTTATAAGAGTTAAGTCTTGAAATCCTGTATCTGTCTTACAACCAAACATATTCAAAAGAGCCATCTCCAAAGACCAGTTTCCAATCTCTCACCACAGTGAGCCTGAGACCTGCCATGAAGGATAAGGAACAATCAGTCCCATTTTAGAGATCTATATTCCAACTGAATGACAGATCAACACTATCTTCTCCCAGATTATTGTTAGTCTTTATGTAAGTGCTCCTGACAGAACTGCAAGGCATGCCTAAGCCACACCTTGCTGTATAAATGGGCTGTTGAAACCAACAGTGACCTCAGGCGAGCCCTCTACAAACACTGAATTTGCAAAAGCAACATTGCTTACAAAAAGGTATTCCATCTCCAGGGCTTACCAGATCATTTTAAGCAGTCAATATTGCTGAAATCACCCCCTTGCCTCAAGGTAAGTAATGAATGCACTTTTAAAGAAGTCAGCTGTTACCATAAATTCACTCTGCATAAGCCCTCTGGCCTTCTAATCTGACACAAATCACTGCAGAACTGCACTAGTGTAAGAGAAAAAAAAGTATTTAATTGGCCCAGCTGCCTGCTGGGAACTGAGCTAAACCAACATCTTAAAACAGGCCCAGTGACATTCACTTCCTCCCAAGTACAACTCTGTGGATAACATTTTTCAGTCCATCCTGCTACTCAGAGTTATTTTTAAAAGGGTCAGTTAAACCAGAATTCTTGCCCAGATCTTAAGTTATTCAGGTTTCAGCCTGCAGTTACCCTACCTGCATCCTGAAAACCCAGGCCCCAGTCAGCTTGGCTTCACCACCAAGTTATGCTTCATTCAGTCAGATGAGGATCAAAACCCTGCCATGCAATTTAAAGTGAAAACATTCAGATGTAGGTATTCATGCTTTCAGGGCAACAACTCTGAACAGTAAATGCATGTTTTCCTTCCTCTCCCAATCTGTGTTCTTTGGGATGTCCAAAAGTTGAAAGATTTCACATGAAGCAGTTGGGAAAGTTTTGCATTATCACCCTCCAAGAGCAGTAGTTAAGTCTAATATTCAACTACAAAGTTAACAGTGTTCTCAGCTCTGAGCTGCTGTATTCCATGATCCGAGAGATGAAACCAAGAGTATCAGAGACACGAGCTGCAATTCTCAACACTCCAGACAACAGTGCACAGCAATGCACAGAACACCACCACAGAGCACAATCAAATTGAGAATCAAAACTCCATTTCACACTCCAACTTTCTTCCTTCCACAGTTTCTTTTGCAGCACCATTAGTCTACTTACATGCTGTATTTCCTGCTGGCTGGCTCGGTAGTTTTTCTTGGTTAAATTGTCCACCAGGTAGCTGATTTGAGACAAGGCCAGCGAGAGCGAGTCAAGATTCATTGCTGGTTGGGGCGGAAGCAGGCGGCCGAGCCCGGCGCAAAATCACCATTATTCCCCTTTAGTCACCTCAGAGACAGGTTAATTTTTTTTCCCCCAATTAGCCTCTATCTGGTTCTGTGTTACTTTCTTCAGCTCTTCTTTCTCAGTTGTCCTCCTCTGTTCTGAAACATGGCACCTGAAAGACAGCATTATTTAAGTTCTGTAGCAATACCACAGCTTTCTCTCATTCTTTTGCTTCCAAGCTAATTTGGCAAAACAAGTAAAATAAAGTTTAACAGAATTTGATAAGATAAATACAGAAGCCATTTGATATAACTACGTCCACAAAGAAGTACTATCAAGTTTTCGCAACACAAGCTCAGTTGTTTTCACACTAACTACCTACATTTATTGGTTTCTGTCTTTTGCTGAGCTGTAAGAGCTAATAAACAGCTCTTTCAGAAGAGTAACTACCCTTCCAGCACTGGGAGAAAGAAAATCAGATGCAGAATGAATTAGACAATACACGGCAATGATCACATGTCAGAATCATCCAAAGCATCAGTCAAGTTTATTTTAAAAAAAAGTGCTTTTTAAGCATCTCTGCAATATTTTGCCTTGCCACCATCAAAGCAGTACTACACTCAACTGTACACATCAAAACAAGCAATTGGGAATGAGCAACACACAGAGGGAACCATAATAAACTAGCCCTCACATGGGGCTTATACCAAAACATCTTTTCCAGCTACAACAGCAGAGCTTGCCAGCTTAATAAATTTCTATGACAACACAAAACTTGGCACTTGACATCTCTTTAAATTATAGATTGTCAATGCAATAAAATTACATCCCAGAGCAAGTACTGCATAACCAACAGTCTGAGGAGTCTCAAGGGAAACTGTAAGCTGCTCTGAGAAGCAGCACTGTAGTTATCATGGCTGGCACCAAGCTGGAGTCACTGTTTTGAAGTTCTATTTGATCAAAACACAAAGGTCATTAGGCTGTGTGCCTAAGAGTCTGAAGATCCCCTTATCAGGATAAAAATAATTGTTCTACTGTCTTGGCTATACAGCCAAAGTCGTCAGTCCATGATTTCTGCCTCATCAAGACTGATCACAGAGGTGATATGTTAACTTGGAATATGTGATGCTTAGGGTGCGTAAGTTCAAAGCAGGCACCGCAGCAGTGAGGCTTCTGCAAGAGCAGGACAGGAGCAGCACCAAGGTGAGTTGAAGAAATTATGCTCGACAGAACTAGAACTCTACCCCTCCTCTTCCTCTTTACATAGAGGTTTTCACTCCCTCACGCCTAGAACTGAAGCTTATTTAACATCTGCCAACACTTTAAAACATCAGGAGCAGCAAATCCTGTCACAGGCAGTGAAGACTATTCTGCTCTTTTGCAAAGTTTATTAGGTTTAATAAAAACGGGTAAGAGAAATCAAATCATCAAACAACTTCCAGGTTTTCTACGTGCCACAGAAAACCCTGTGTGCTCCTAGAAGCTTTCCTGCTTGCACAGGGAAACTAGCATCCCATGAAAAAGACATTTTCAACAGGGAGTATTAAAAGCACTCTTCAATGACAAGGCTGTTGTGCTCTGAAAGAATTTAAGGGCATGCTTAAAACTGCAGCGAGAAGAATTACAGAAAACTTACATTTCTTTTCTGTACCTCTGACAAGCTGCAATTCATTACCTTTATATACAGGTTTAAAAGCCCACTGACAGTGAAACATCTTTGTAGGAAGGAAGAGAGGCGTAAAAGTTAACAAGATTTCTCAGCAGTACAGTACCTGATTTTCTTTTTTTTTTTTTTTTTTAAAAAAAAAAAAAAAAAAACCCTCAATTTCTTGCTGGAATAATCCAGAAAGTGTCACTGGGCTTCGCAATTGCACACTTTCCAAGATGTTCTTACTGGCAAGGTTTAACATACTAGACCAATCTAAAGCTGCTGAAAAGCAGTTGTTAAAAATAAAGCAGACAGGCTATCATGCCACAGTACGGGCAGCTATCAAAGCCACCACAAGCAGTTAGTGAGGGGAATTCAGTCCCTATGGCAGAACCAGGTTTCAGCTGTCAGCCTGAAGACCTCTGGATAAAATTTGACCATTTATAAAGCAGTAAGAGAAGTTTCAGAGTTTACCTTCAGGCCCCTAGGAAGAAACCCATTTCTTCAGGTATTTTTTCTCAGACTGACACAAACAGCACAGTAATCACACCTACTCCACCCAAAAGTCAAGTTTTCAGGTGTTGGAACCCTTGAGTTAGGCTCAGTCATAAACGGGATCCTCCCTGGTGCCACACAGACACCAATCATTCCACCCCCATATCAGCATTGCTGTTGTCTCCCAAGAAAAGCAGGACTCCCCTCTCAACATGCTTTAACTACATGGAAGCAGGACACCAATAGTTCACCACTTTCCAACTGCAGTATCTGTCAGTGCCATTGGATAACCCAAACTGGAGTCAGAACGGGATTTTCCCTTTCAAGGAAGCAGAACAAGAGCCTGAGCAGACATGGAGACTCCAGGACACAAAACAATAGCTGAAGGAAGCAGTTTCCCATTTATGTTCTAAATATATACTTTGTACTGTATGTATCCTGATACACACCAAAACCTGACAGCTCACAAGCACCAAACAGCATTTCCAAGGTTCAAACAGTGCAATCTAACTAATCTAACAGTATATGAAATCAGAGTAATTCAGGGAGCCTTGCCAGGAAAGCAAAAATGCACAGGTAACTCTCAGGTCATTCAAAGCGAGACTAAAATTCAATTACTACAAGAATGATCAAACAAGTTGTGCAAAGCAGACTTCATTTTTAGATGTACTGATTCTCAGTGAGAATTAATCTCCCTCCACTGGTCTCAATAATTCAAGCAGCTTCCAGTTCATGGGGCAAACCTGCCATCTTCCCAGGTTCAGAAAAGGAAGTCCCCAGCCAGAGAGCTCACCAAAAAAATGTAGATTTACTGACAAAATTAGCTACTTTCAACTACAGATACTACAATACAGCCACGGAGTAAGACAGTAGACATGGGATTCAGGAGCTCTTACAATACTAAGATTTTATGCTGCGCAATACAGCTGATTTTTATGACACAGTAAATATTTACAAAAATCGATGCTATTAGACAGCCTGAAAGCTTTCTAAGGAAATTGAAAGGCCATCAGCAAAACATTTGGCATCTATTTCAGTAGATTCCTTTCAACGGCAGAGCATTGTTACTAGAACATAAACATGATACATTTTTAGGCAAGAAAACAAAAATCACAAAATGGAAAGGGCCAACATGTAACCAGCAGTCAGGTCCGACAAAAACATTCTACTAACCTGGAGGGCAGCAGTAGGAGTAACTAAGACTTGCTGCTGAAGACAACAAACCTGAATTCTTCCAGAAATTCAGAAACACCCTTACAAAGAAAGCACTTTCAAAATTACTTCAAGCTGAATTTTGGGTGTTTAGAGTATTTTACAGAGGTAAGTAACAATTCCCACTGGGTTTCAGGAGGCATGAGCATTTTAGGCCATGTACACTGCATATGGAAGATATAACACCTCGAGTGACAGACACAGATACATGTCTGCCAAACAGATTCTAAACTCCTGTCAAAATCATTGTATGAAACATGCTTCAAGTACTACTGTTAAACCTGTCCTGCCAAACAGGGTCCCTTACCTACTTCTCAAACCCAGAACAGAACTTATGGAAAAAGCAGCCCCACGTGAGAACCTCTCCAAAGGGAAAGGTAAGTAGCTTTACTGTATGAAAATAACATCATATTCCCACAAATTAGGGAATTACTGCAAAGGAGATATTTCTAACAATATAGCATCAGTTGCTATTTCTATCTTTGAAATAAGCAAGGCCATTTTACCAGGCAGCATGCCCTGAACTGGAGGACAGCCTTCAGAAGCATTCTTTCCATGGAGCCTGCTGTAAATAATACCATAGCCAAGTTAGATTTAAGGATGTCCATCATTTTGAAATCTAGAGAAAGAAAAGCCTTAAAGTGTAAGCCACATGAATAGTAAAATAAGCTCCTGAATAATTTGACTGATTTAGGAATTTACATGTAGAAAAGCCACCAGAATACTCCATTTACTGAAAAAAATGCACATAACTCCAGTCAACTAGAAGCTACAATGATGATTAGCCATAGTAACTTTTGTTTACAGACTGCAGCTGAACTGAGCAGACATGTTTGTGCCCATACACTAGGGCCAGTTAAGTTCCACGTTTGGAACCTACCAATCATGACATGGCTGCTTCGGGCATGTTCACATCTTAAGCTAGGGTTGTTAATACAGGGGGAAAAAAAGAAAAAAAAAAAAAAAAAAAAAAAAAAAAGAAACCAACTCTCACTTCCACTTTCCCTTCAGTCAAATGCTGCAGGATAAAGTTCCATGGAGAGAAGTGAAGAAAATTCAGGGACCTGTTATCAAAGGATTAGTACTGTTGTCCCATCCAAAACGTGTTTTAGAAGAGTTAAATGCTATGTCACAAAGCAAAGGAGATTGCCAGTATTCATACAGTAGAGGTGGTTATAAAACAAAAGAGAAGTCTGGCTAAAACAGTGCTGTCCTCAACCATGGTAAAAAAATAAGAATCCCCAGCACAATTCAGCAATGACCCATCACATGGTGACTAAGTCTCAACGTCCACTTTTCCAAAGTTTCCTTTGCAGAGTTTGTCTTTCACCTACTCATCTGAACATCACCAGCAGCCACTTCAGCAGCAATTTAAGTGAATATCTAGGATCACTATGCTAGAAATATAAACAGGAGTAGGTATGTCTCTAAAGAGGAGACACAGGCAGAAGGACTCACAGAATCACAAACTCATTTGGACTCGAAAGGGCCTTGAAGCTCATCCAATTCCAATTACCTTGCAGCTTGCTATGAGCTTGGTTTGGAGACACAAAGGCCAATAGCACAAACAGCTACCAGCAAACTTGAAAATCATAAATGCAGAAATACCCAAAGCAATAACAAGTCTAGCAAGGGAAAAAAAGCCTACCACCAACATCACCTCACCTGGACTGCTCTTGCCTGTAATTTTAGTTGATGCCAAAGCAGTTACCTTAGAAACAGGAAACACTTAAGTTGGGAATGACTTGCCAAACATCACACCTGCTTTGTTATCTGCTCAAAAAAACAGTTCCACTGAGAACACATGTCACCTTTCCAACAAGTGGATTCAGAAACAGTCTAAACTCATGGTGAGCTCATAGACTATTTGCTTTATTTCTTCATTTTCTCTCAGTTCTATTGCAAAAACAATCCAAACTGTTTGTGGTTTGCTTATAAAGGCAATAGAAAGGAAACACAATACTATTTCAGGTTAGGAAAATATTACAAAGGAGCTGTTTCTAACCATACAACATCTATTGTTATTTCTAGCTTTGAAATAAGCAGTGTCCTGGAGAACAGCATTGGGAAGCAGTCTTTCCATGGGGTCTGCAGGAAAGTTCGGTCAGCATGTGTTTTACTGCAGGCTCCTTTTCACAGCTGTTTTTTACTGGGTGACAACGCCGATCTCCCAATAGGCCGCCGAGCCACGATCGGGGACGGACAGCACTGGTCCCTTCCTGACTCTCCCAGAGCTCCACTTGCACGGTCACTGCCACGAAAGCAGGCAGGGAACAGAAAGGAAAACAGCTCCAGAGCTGGGGAGCTTCGCGCCAGTCGACACAGACCACCGCGCGGCCTGCACCGACGGACTCGCCAACACTGGCGGCTCCCGCCCCGGGCCGAGGCACATACCGTCGAAGTTCTCTCGGGTGCTCTTCCCGCCGCCCGGACACGGGCCGAGAGCGGCCGGAGGGCCGAGAGCAGCGCAGGCCGGGCCGCAGGCTCCCTACGGGATACCCCACTTACACCCGAACACGGCGGGGCTGAGCGCGCTCCTTCTACCAGCCCCACTGAGGCCTACACCGCCACTCCTACGGCCAGAGCGGGACCGAGGCCCCCGCTCTCCCGGGAGTGCCGTCCGCACGCAGTGCACCCGAGGGCCGTCAGCCGGGGCCGCGCCGTGCCCGACGGGCAACACTCACCTCAAGATTAGGAGCGGGCTGCGGCCGATCGCGCTTTTATCTCCGCGCGTCCGCCGCTTCGCTACAAAATGGCGGACAGGGTCGCGCGCTCACGTCGCGGCCTTTCCCCTCCCCCGTCCCCTCGCGGCACGCCAGCGGGAGGGGGCAGGCGGGGGAACAGCAGAGCGGAGTGGGCGGGGCTTCCCTCCGAGCCTACAGCTCCGGCTGGAGAGGCTTTCCACCAATCAGAGCACGGCACCGCGAGAGGCCGGGTCAACCCTGACCAATCAAGAGGGCGTGACCTCTGAGCGGAAGTTCCACCGCCCACTCCCCTCACATGACACCAGAGCCGTGCTCTCATTGGTCAGAAAGCGCCCGGAGTCTTTCTTACTCGGTGAGCCCACCAGCGCTTCCCGTTTCACGCATGCGCACAAGTGGGCAAGCCTGGCGGGTAAGCCGCTGAGGCGGGGGGGGAAGGGCGTGCCGCGACCCGGGGGCCGGCTGAGGGGCCGGTCCTCCTCGAGCTGCGCGGGTAGCCCTGTGTGTGCAATTGTCCCGATTTCGTTTCTCCGCGACGGCGGTATGGCCCCAGGCACGGCGCCCCGCCCCGGCGCTGCATCCCCAAAATATGGCGACGGGGTCCGGGAACCACGCTGCGCATCCCCCTGGGCTGAGCCACTCCGTTTGACACTCCCGGCTCCTGGAGACGCCCAGCCCCCCGCTCACGGGGCTGGAGTCACTATCGTGACACTTCAGCTCCTTTTGGCCCGCCTCAGCCACCTTCTGGCCCTGAGGGTACAACACCGAGATCCCGAGGAGCTACCCCAGGGTATGAGGATACCGGGCCTATGACAAGGCATATAGGAAGGGTCTCAGGCCTGACACGGATACCCTCCTCAGCTGTCATGGGGTCAGCAATGACAAACCCCCCAGTCCCACAACATCTGCCCCATGGAGGTTTGGGACATGGCTTCATCTCGGAACAGGATGAGAAAGTTGGGGCTGTTAAGCCTGGAGAAGAGAAGCTGTGTGGAGACCTCACAACAGCCTTCCAATACCTGAAGGGGGCCTACAGGGATGCTGGGGAGGGACTCTTCGTGAGGGACTGTAGCGAGAGGACGAGGGGTGGTGGGTTCAAACTTAAATGGGAAGTTCAGGTTAGATACAAGGAAAAAGTTCTTCCCTTGAGGGTGCTGAGGCCCTGGCACAGGTTCCCCAGAGAAGCTGTGGCTGACCCATCCCTGGCAGTGTTTAAGGCCAGGTTGGACTGGGCTTGGAGCAACCTGGTTTAGTGGAA
>JASSUY010010465.1:0-19805 GCA_032466535.1 Forpus xanthops
GGTGGTGAGGCACTGGAATGGGTTGCCCAGGGAAGTTGTGAATGCTCCATTGCTGGCAGTGTTCAAGGCTGGGCTGGACAGAGTCTTGGGTGGCATGGTTTAGTGGGAGGTGTCCCTGTCCATGGCAGGGGGGTTGGAACTGGATGATCTTAAGGTCCTTTCCAACCTTAACTATTCTGTGATTCTATGAATGACACCACAGATGGGAAAACTGTGGTTGGGGATGGAAAGGGATATTGTGGCTGAGCTGCAAGCAGAGCCTGGGTGCCCCAAGCTTTTGCTTTAGAGACCTTTTCCAGGGTAATTGGATGTCGTGGTTTAAGGGGTTTAAGGCCCTCACGTAGTTCTGCTCACTCATTCCCCCCTCTTTCTTCCCAAGTCCCGGGGGGATGGAGAGGAGAATCGAAAGAATGCAACTCCCACAGGTTGAGATGAGAAGAGTTCAGTAACTGAGGTATAACATAAATCACTGCTGCTACCACCAGTAATAATAATAAGGCAAATACAAGGGAAAAGAACACAATCGCTCACCATCAATACCCAGCCTGACCAAACAGTGCACCCCCACCCTTCCGGGTCTCTGCCCTCCGATTTACATCCTGGGCATGACATGATGTGGTATTTAATACCCCTTTGGTCAGTTTGGGTCAGGTGTTCTGTCTCTGCTTCCTCCCGCCTTCCCCTCTCCCTGGCAGAGCATGAGACTCAGAAAGTCCTTGGTCAGACGAAACATTACCAAGCAGTAACTATAAACACTGGTGTTATCAGCACTGCTCCCAGGCTGAGAGTCAAAAACACAGCGGTGCACCAGCTACCAAGGAGAAAATGCCTGCTGCTGCTGAAGCCATGACACTGGACAATAAATGAACCCTGCAGGCAAACAGCTTAACCAATGGGGGAGAACTGCAGCGTGGGTTTATGGAATTAAACAGGGACAATGAGAGGAGTTTGGAGTGCAATCCCAGGCATTCCCGCAAGGACTCGGGCAGTGCCACCTCTCAGCACCTGCCCTGCAAAGGATCTACCAGGTTTATCTGCTCACGTACACAGCCAGAAGCACGGAGCAGAATTAGAGGGACAGCGGCTGCTCTGCCTCACAACAGGAACACCAGCACAGGGATACGGTGACAGCAAAGCCACTCACCACAGAGCTTCTCCTGCTCATCCTCCCCGTTCCTGCAGTTGCTGGCTCTGTCACAGACCTGGCTTGCAGGGATGCAGGTGGCTCTGTCATCACACAAGAAGCCTGTCCGGTTGTTGGATGCTGCACAGAAGCGGGTCACTGAAGGGAAAGTAAGAACTACTTTATTTTCCATCATTTTCATGGTGTGATCAAGGAGAAAAAAAGGGGGATCTCTAAAATTCATTTGTTGTTCTGAAGTAACCAGGAGCCAGGATTAATTTGTGGTTGGATCACGGCAGAGCCTCCAAACAGCACCAGTCACCTGAAGTGCCACCCAGAGTTACCACAGCCCTATGGAGCAGGACAAAGGGCAGGCACAAGGTGACACAGACTCTGCAATGCTGGCACTGCCCCACACCACCCTGCTGGTCCTCCAGCTCTGCACTGGAAAGCATCGCTTCACGTACAGTGATGGACATGAAGGCTCTTCCCATGGAACAGCATTTCGTGCCTCTCTTAACGAATAAATAGCAGCTCCTGTGTTACCAACCTGGTGCCCGTGGCCTGAGCCCCAGCGCCACTGCCAAGCCCACGGTGGCAGCGAGGATGAGCAGTGCCACAGCAGAGATGCAGACACACCTCTGCGTGCAGCCTGTGCAGACACCGCATGGCCGGCAGCAGCCTGTTGGGAGGCAAGAGCAAGAGGTGAGGGGTTGGCTCCAACATGGTCATTGGGAACAGCACGAAGCCATCAGGGTGATGGTTTTGGGGTTCTGGCAGGGGCTGCTGGGGCTCAGGGGTTGATAGCTGAGTTCTGAGAGCCAGACTGCAGCACTGAACACCTCCTCATAAGGAGTTCTGATGGTTGCAGGGTGGAAGAGCCTGTGCTGCTGTTACCGAGCACGGGAACCGAACAGCACAAATGCTGCTGTAGGAGCTCACCCAATGCACTTGGATGCAGAAGAGGTGAGAAGGCCAAGCCCCTACCTGACCCAGCGTGACAGCAATGCCCTTTTCACAGCAGCCAAAACACAGGGCAGGTCAGTGTAAGGCCGGGAAAGGGCCCTCCCGGGCCCCACAGCAAAACTGCAAGAGGTAAAATTCCATTTTACAGCATTTTGGGCTTTCTGCCCCAACAGGGGCTTCAACACCTCCACAGAAGAAGGCTGACATAGCAGCTCAAACTGGTCACAACGGGCCTAAAAGCAGCCCATCCCCTCCCAAAGGGAGCAGCCTTCCGGGAGCTCCAGCTTGCACAAAGTCACGTACATAAATCAAACCAAATCCGAAAGCCAAAGGCCAAACCCGGAGTCATTACAACACAACAGCAGCACACGCGACAGCAACGCCAGCCAAGCTGCCTTTGTGGTCTCTAAACCAACACTGTGCTTTCCTGCATTCCTTCCAGACCAGGCAGGAAAGGTTCATGCGGGCACCTGAGAAACACGGGTCATTGAAGACAACCCCGCATGTAAAACCGGGGCTTGGCACATCTGAACTCCAAGAGCTTCGATGGGAAGTTAGAATTTGCCTTCACTGAGCTGTTGCGCAAACAGGAGTGAAGGTACATCCTCTGCTCAACCACAGGGTGCAGTAACCACCATCTCCTTCATGCCTGAGCAGGAAATCAAACACAGAACGTTTCAGCTCAGAAGTGGTGAATTACAGCATGTGTGCCTACGGGACAGCACGACAGCTGCAAATAGACAAGAGTATAACACAGTGGCAGTAATGAAGTGTTGCTGCAACCTGATCTGCAGGTTTGCTATTGATCCTGTTTGATTTCACCTCCTCCTTAACACACACACTGAAATTTGGCTATAAAAACACATAGAAAGCCTATGGCAATATCATGCTGAACCCGATAGACAAAGGTTACATATCATGCCACTGTACCTTACAACTGCCAAACCCAGGCTGAAAGAGAACAGCTGAAGTTTATTACTCTTTTAGCCTGGATGCTTCACTGCACAGAAAGGGGACAAAATCAGCCTCAATAGACCACAGCTGCTGGTTGTGACATTACATAGGGAGCTTCAATGGATTTATAATTCAACAATAACCAGGTTAAGCTCTGCACTTTATTCATTACCTTTTTCTTCAGAGAAGGATTTTGTTGAACCCCAAGTAGCTACATCACCATTTCTCTAGAAGGAAAGGGACAACAGGCTGTTACCACGCAAGGAATGCCATTCTAGTTCTCATACCTTCTTACCCAGGAATATTGAATGTATTCCGTCTTTTACATACAAGTGAAAGTTGCCTTGGTGGAAAGTCAAAAACGGCCCTGATTTAGTTCAGAAATTGATCAATTGGATCACCTTTAAATCTCAGTTTCCCATTTGGAAAACAAACACTACTGCCCGGTCCTGCACCTTGTATCAATACTTTCCTTCTGTATCAGATTAAGTAGAAACACCTCCCAGAAAGCAGCAGTAAAGAGTCAGGCAAACAGCACTATCAATAACACAAGTACTTTAGGAAACAGCTGCACCCCAGATCTTTTCCAAAGGGAAGGACTGTACCTGAGGGTGAGTTTTGTTCATGCTTCCCACAGCTACAGCCCTCTCAGGACCTCGCAGGACCGCAGAGAGTTTAACATGAGCGGTGTTACCAGGATACAAATCCAACAGAGACAGGAAAGCAAACAGCATGCAGGAAAGGATGGGGAAGGCTGCGCTGAGCCCATGCTCCAGCGCTGGTTGGAAGTGGTGTTCTTGGTTTGCTTCTCACTCCTGCTGTGGATCCACTTTGCTTTCACAAGAGGGTATTAGGCAAAACATAAAGGACACAGATTTTGGATGCTGAGATTCCCACTGCTGTTCCTTACACCAGTTTGGAAGATGAAGGCTCACTCTTTGCCCATAAGGCTGGTGCCGGGCAGAGAAAATCCCCCTTTCACAAGGAAAGCCTTAGAGAAGAGCATCTAGACATAGAATGGTTAGGGTTGGAAAGAACCTTAACATTATCCAGTTCCAACCCCATCTTTAGCAAGTCTTTCTCCCCTCCTCTTTCCCAGGACAATGCTGAGCTCAGAGCAGCCATCAGCCCATACTCACACAAGATGATGAGTCCTCAGCACAGCTGAGCAGGATTCAACCATCTGGAACAGCTTCTCTGCCTGGGCAATCAGCACAGGCATTAGGAAATCCTCCAGGGATCCTCTCTTTTACTTGCATACGTGAATTTCCAGGCCTGCAGTAACTCTTAGCAGCTCAGACCACAGATAGTATGAACTTAAAAATAGACTGCAGCCTTCTAAACTGGCTGCAGGGCTCAGCACAGCACACAGTGCTGTTCTGCAGCTTCAAGGATAAGATGATGTGAGCAGGCAGCTCTGTCAAGGGGGTAGGAGGGGGAGAAAGCACAGGTATCAAGGGGTTGAGGAGCTCGCGCTGTTCTTGCTTGCAGGAGGGTCCACAAGTCTCAAGTGTCTCTCAGTTGTTGCCACCTAAAAGATCACAGTTATTCCTCAAGCACTAGCCAAACTAGCTTACCAGGGCTTCATAGAGAAGCTGGCAGCTCTATAGCATGTGAGCTGGCCTTGAGACAGCTGCCTGGAATTGATTCAAAGGACCAAATAATGCCTGACATGGAGGAACAATGACATTCCCCCTCCATCCCCACACAAACTCATTCTTGATTTCATTGAGTTAATACACGCTTCTCGACAAGGGCACCTGCCAACCCTGCACTCATCTCTTCAGACCAAATACTCTTTTAGGAGCTCCTCCTTCAGCATGGTAGCACCAATTTCTCCAAAGCCGAAGCTTCTCACACAAATACATCACTAAAACTCTCCCATTTCCAGGGTAATTTGGAGTGCAAACACCAAAAAACAAGTAGCAGTCTGCAAGTACGGGCACTTGCTACAACATGGAAGAAGGGACAGATGAAGGGTTAAAACCTGTGCACCTTAATTCTTGAGCTCTTTAAAGAGGAAGGTTTTGGTTCTAATCTTGATACAGAGGGACTATTTTGAGCCTTCATACAGCTTATTAAGTGATGGTAAGACTGCTAAGAGTCCCATTTAAAAGCCAGGCCAGGCAATTGTCCGTGTCTGCCACCTATCACCACCTATCTTCTACACCAAGATTACCAAGCTCAGCTGTAGCCAGCCAGGCAGTTGGGTTTTAGAGCAGTTATCCCACATCAGACAGCTTACAGTTGAGAACAATGAGGCCATGAGAATGAGGTAACAAATGCAAACCCTTCTGAAATCAAGGTAGTGATGGACATCTTTGCCAAAGACCAGAGAAGCTGAAGAGGAGACACAGACCAAGGTACCCAGTGTGACACGAGACTACTGCTAATCCTAACACCTAAAGAAAACCCCAATCCTCCCCCATGTACCATGGCTGTTTCTGCCTGCAATGCACTGCACACACTTGAGAGGGCTGCCTCGTTTGTGTCAAGACGATTTCATTTCAAATCTGATACAATTCAATTGCACACATGCCTAAAGAGAATATGAAATGTTTCCCTCTTGCAACCTCAATAATTTAAAGCCCTTCATTTAAACAGTGGTCTTGAGCAGAGATCAAACCCCAATTGCAGTGCCTGCAAATGAAGATGTCAGGAAGCCATTTAACAACAGATGAGTGGGACAAGCCGGTTTGCAAAGTCAAATGCCAAGATAGCTTAAATTGCCCATTTAGGTTAGAAAGCTTAGGAAACAGCTCAACCACTGCAGCCTCGCTGGTATCTGATTTCACTGAGGGAACATGACAAGAGCTTACACGTACAACACCAAACGAATTCTTCAGGCTCTGGCTGGCTCTCAAAAACAGAAGTGCCAAGTGACAGATTGCCACAGGCACAGTTTCCTGTGACCTAACAGCGTCACAGAATCACTGGCTTCACCGCACAGATCACTTGGCTGAAATGTCATTAAACAGAGAACAAAAGGCAAAACACGTAAAACTTTTCTCCCTTGGTGGTAGCCAAATGGAAGCAGAAGTTGTTGAAGTCAAAGCTAGGAGTGTAAGCAATGAAGTCAAACCTTTTGGAAGAGAATGCTTTGTGAAATCAAGTCATCTACACAAGGGAGACTGTAACTGCACACATTTGAAACAGGCAAATAACCATGTTTTCGTGAAGCTGTAATACTCCCTCTGCAACTACGTGTAATAGTAAAGGAAAACATCTATGCAGGCTTGGAAACATGTCTGTGATAGCTCCTCAGCGAGAAAAACTGGGATTGACGAAGTCTCTTCTGGAAAGGCAATCCCAAACAACACAGTGCTGAGGAGACAGGCAACAACTGCTGAAAGCAAGCCCATATTTACAGAGTAATTACCGAACATCCGTGGCACACATCACACCTGACGCTGCTCAAAGCAGAACACTGGCATGCTGCACCAAACCAGGGCCCTGCACTGAGCTTTCACTGCTTGAGCAGATATAGACACCTTGGCTGAATCGCTGCTGCAGAGAGAGGGATTTCCCATCCCTGCTATCATGCAAGTGAGCAGTGTTCCAAAACCTCCACACCACCAGTCATGCTCAAGGCCTTTACAAAGGTACTGGTCAGCGGCAGCTGGCACCCACATTTCTGAGCCACCACATTGTCCCACTGAAGAACTTAGCATGAAGAGATACCACTCATTTAATACTTTGAATTGCAATGTCCGCATGTCGATAGAAGCCTCCTTAAAACAAACGTCACTCAGTGCTAACTCGGTGACAGAAAAAACAGGGAGTGCTTCTAAGGGTTTCCAGCAGCACAGTGCAGACCACTAATGCACATTCCTGCTCAATGGCCCTGCAAAGCTCCATCCTCTGTAGTTACACAACCACCAGCCCAATTAGGAATAATTAATTATTGGTTCAATAACCAGTTTTAACAGTGAGGGAACGCTCCACTGCATCATCCAGAACCACAGAATCGTACAATCAAAGAATGGTTTGGGTTGGAAAAGACCTTAGGACCAAACAGTTCCACCCCCCTGCCATGGGCAGGGACACTTCAGCCCAGACCATGTCACCCAAGGCTCTGTCCAACCTGGCATTGAACGCTGCCAGGGATGGAGCATTCACAGCTTCCCTGGGCAATCTGTTCCAGTCCTCACCACCTTCACAGTAAAGAACTTTCTCTTTATATCTAACTTGAACTGCCCCTGATTAAGTGCGAACCCATTTCCCCTTCAGTTCTCACCAGAATTCTAACATGAGGATGTACTGCTTGAAGGTTTTTAAACCTTCGAGTTCTGTATAATCAGCAAAATATGATGAGTTAGAAATCACGCATTCTAGCCAGCTTTCAAATGCTTAGAGACCTCAAGATAATTCACATGCACCCTCCAAACTGCTAGTACTTTAGGAACCAGCATACAGTAACCTCCTCAAAGCACAGAGCCACAAAAACTGTGTCAGAAATACAAGGGACGCTGTTAGCAGCTGTGTTGGTGAATCATAGAGCAAAATCAGGTCACACCGCCATGAGAGAAACACTACAGACAGGCTTTCATACTGAATATGTGCAGTCAATAATTCACCATAGCAAAAAGCTCTACAGTCAACATCTTCTATACAGTCAATTTTATTTGTCTGTTCTCATTTCTCAGGAATCAGCTTGCTTCTGGAAATGAAGTTACAAGACTGGAGTAGTTAACCAAGAACAGAAGGAAGGACTTCTTCAGAAAACACAGGTGCTAACTTTACAAGCAATTTAAGACTTAAAGGCTAAAGTCTGACAAAGGAATTGACCATGGTATGTTCTCTAGGTGTGAAGGGATAGGTCCATAGGTTTTAACAGAGTTCCATCTTCCACAAACCGACTTCAAGCCTACAGCACCTCACAAATGCTTCCATCCGGGATACTGCCACACTGTAGGGAAACAAATATATATATTTCTTTTTTTGGAGCCAGGGTTGTGTGTGCATGAACATGAACAAAAATTCAGCAGACAGTTTGATAGTATTTCCTTTTACCTACAACAGAAAGTGCAACACTAAAAAGGCATCTCCTGCCTATTTAAAATGTCTTATACCTTTACAAAGCTAACTCTGAATGTACACATTACATCCTAGAACACACAAACAAGTTGGGAAGTGTCATGGCAGAAGTATGGAAAGCATGCTTACAGGTTCTGTAAGCAAAAAGACACAGCAAACACCAGTGAAAAGTGACTATGTCTGGAAACAAACAAATCCAAGATGTCTGAATCTTGACTACTAGCTGAGAACAAAACCCCATGAGGTGTTGATTCTGTAACCTTATTTGCATTTAAAGACTGCCTGCTAAGCGTCTTATCTGAACCACCACAAACAATCAGGAGTTGCTAGCTCTGTTAGAATTAGTCTATTAGATCCAATGAAGGCTTATTTAAATTGCTGATTGAGCCAGGTTGACTTTTGTAGGAAGAGGTCCTGCTTCTTCGTGTTCCTCAGTCTTGCATCTAACCACAACAAGTGCAGAGGATGGGTATCTGTTCAGTTTTTGCTCATTCATGTATTCCAGGTCTCCATAGATGCTCAGCTTCTGGAAGAGTGAAACAATTTACTTTCAGACAAAGTCTCTCCACACTGGGAATAAAATGCATTTCATTATGCAGCTTCATCCCTGGTTCTGATGGTTGCAGCCCTCCAATATAAGCGAACCCAGGCTTTCTTTACCATCTGAATTCATGGCTGGCACAAGATCTGCATCCAAAAGTATTAAATCTGCGAGAACAGTGCCTGTGTAACACCAATAACACGCTGTCACTTCTGTTCCCACTACTGATCCTCCTGAATTAAACTCATACTGCCTTCCACCTACACCATCTGACCCTCAGTATAGCTTCATTCCCAGAGAAATCAAAAGCAGCCTCCATTTGTTAAGAGTTATCTGAAGGTTGTCGAGAGGAGAATGCTACAAACCAAAAGACAACTGTGCTGTCTGAGTAAGGCTCAAAGCCCCCATCAGCCTCGGGAAGTAGCAAGAATTGCTCAGCTATAACACAGAAGCATAGAATAGTTAGGGCTGGAAAGGACCTTAAGATCATCCAGTTCCAACCCCCCTGCCATGGGCAGGGACACCTCACACAAAACCATGTCACCCAAGGCTATGTCCAACCTACAGTCCCTAATGAAGAGTCCCTCCCCAGCATCCCTATGGGCCCCCTTCAGACACTGGCAGGCTGCTATGAGGTCTCCACGCAGTCTTCTCTTCTCCAGGTTAAACAGCCCCAACTTTCTCATCCTGTCTTCATACTGGAGGTGCTCCAGTCCCCTTATCATCCTCATGGCATCATCACTTAAATAACACACAAAGAAACACTCAACCTCTTTCTAGTTGAACCTCCCCAAATATTTCTTAGTCTCTAGCCAGGAACATAAAAGTGATATAATTAATAAAATAAAAACTATTATAAGTTATAAAATAGCAGTACCTCAGATGGAACATACTGTTCTACAGCTGTAGCTACAGTTGCACAACAAATCCAGAGCAGCACCAACACTGACAGGACGAGTGTAGTGGTTAAAATCCAACTGGAATTTCTGAAATGGAAAGAATGTTACAAGATTTCATGTACTGAATGCAAGACAATGGAGTCTCTCACAAGGTTGGCTCAATTTTGACTGCATTTCCTGCTGATTCATTAGGCTCTAGCTCTTCCAGCTACACAGCCACTTCAAGCCCCTGGGTACTCTAATGCCTATTTAGTATCTGACTTGAAAGACTTGCTGGATTCTTTTTATTTGGCCCACTTAGTTTTAAACCCAGATTTTTCTGCTACATATTTGGCATGCAATTCACTGGGCCTTCATGGGTGAACTTTGAAGGAGAAAGTAACCGGAGTAAAGGAAAGAAGAATCAACATACTGATCTTCAGTAAAGCTTTAATAAAGATATACTGGGTATTTTCAGCCTGGAAATGAGACGTAACAGTGACTTTCCTACCAGAGAAGCCCAAAGCAAAATAGCAGTGCTTTGCCTTGAAACTTATCCAGAGCTGAAGAACGGGCAAAACACAGTATCGATTAAACAGTTTACAGAACACACCCAAAAAACAGCATAGGAAATATAATGTTCATTTGAAATGGAAAGGAGCATCAAAGGCGGCAGAATAGACTGCAAACATCATGGGGCCAGCATGGAGAAATAGCAGCAACAGACACATAATTTTAACTGCTCTGTATCCTGCACCCAATAGACTTGTAGGACTTCAAGCTCTGGCAACAGTGCACAACAGGAAAGGCCATTATCTTCCTTACTAGGTACAGACATTCTAGAATATACCTACATAGAGAGACACTTGAAAAAGCTGTCGTTTGCTCGCTCTTCAAAAAGCCCTCTGTACGTCTGTGAGCTTCCTGGACGTAGGTCTGCTGAAACACAGCAGCAGAAACAGTCAGGAAAGATTTAAGAGAGGAGACGCAAACACCACACAGTTTGTCTATACATAGAGCATAAAGGGAAGCTTTAAAAATGGCCCTAGCCTGCATGTTTCTATTTCCAGCAGAGCCTGCCTTCTACCACAGGCTTTGCTAAGTGTACACAGTAGTCTGCATGGCAAAGAATTCTATCTCAGCTTTCTAAAAAGTTAGCTTTCATGGGCCACCTGCAACTACTTTCTTGTTATTCTGCATGCAGGGAACATTTGCATTTGCTCTTCCAAAGCACAAAGAACAACTTACGAGCAGTTTTACTCAGCGGCAAGGATCCTCTTGTATCTCCAGTTTCCTGGTCAAGCTGTGGAACATACTGTACTTCTGGCTTTGACTAAAACAAAACCAGGAGTTAGGAGAAGATCCTGCTAGCAAGCTCCCACTGAGCTTGGTAATTTAAGGAACTAATACTGAAGTTAACCTTGAGACATGCACCATTCACTTAAGTTTGATCCCCTTCCCCCAGCTCTAAAGGTAGTGAAATACTAGCAAAAACTAAACACTTCTGATAGCACTCTATAATGTTTCATGTGCCTGGCAGGAGCAGAGTGAAAAGTTTAGCAGCCAGGACACCTTAATCTCAATGAAAAAGGCAAGCACCTGGAATATGACAATTTTGCCATCATCTGCTTGAAGGTAGAAAGTCCATGAGGATGTTATGAAGCTCTGAGCTGAATCCATCATGTCACTCCAGAATGATCTCACCAGTGTCAATGGAAAGAGGAGATGAATTCTTGGCATCAGGGACATTAACTGCAAGCACAACATTCACTGGTTTTCCATTTGGTTTCACATGAAAAGGACAGAAATGCTGTTCTTGCTTGCCCGTTACGCCATTATCTAGATTGCAGGCCTTAGGAACATTTATTTTCCATTTGAAGAAATTTTAAAGAGAGAAGACACACAGTGAACAGAAAACAAGTAGGTGGTATTTGAAAAACATGTCATCTACTTACTTGCTCTTGCCTTAATTCAGCAAATGGCAATTGGTTCTGGCATCCAAGATGGCAAGCATATTGTTCATCAGATTGGGAGTATGCCTCAGTACAGGCTGCAAGGAAGAATTTCCCCAAATGAGAAGATAAATTCTGCATTTTAGTTAAGCAAACATTTTCAGTATAAGTTGGATCAGAAACAAAGCAGCAGTAGAAAGATTGACAATCCCATTTGTAGGGAAAGATGCAGCAATCACTCCAAGGGTAGCATTTGCTCTGAGGTCTAATGGAGGTTTAGGAATCAGAGCTTTGACAGGTGAGCTGGTTCAAATCTGAATGCAGTCACAGCAACTGATCAGAAACATTACCCTGGCCAAACTCAGGGATGCAGGTTTTCACTGATGCTTTCACTGCCCCTATTTCTTTTCCTCTACATAGCATGTAAAACATGATTTTTTTACCTGGGAGAACGGAGATGGAATCCTAAAAAGAACAGAGGGACCATCAGTCCATTAAAACCCTTTGAAGCAACAGCAGTAGTCATGGTAGGACAGGAAAATCAGAGGAGCATTTTCCTGCTAGTGTGATGAGTACAGAAACTGCACTGGAAGTACTATGGAGTCATTTTTCTAATGAAGAATGAAGTCAACTCTTTGTTTTACAGAGAGTTTCTATTAGTTGTGCACTAGAGATCATAAAGACCATGGAAAAATCAAGCAGGCAATACATGGGTACAGCTCCTTCCTGAAACTAAAGATTAAGCAGACACTGCGGCAGTCGTACCTGAACTAAAGAATCAAATCAAGCAGCAATACAGAGGACAGTAGCACTCCCCATTTTCTGCAGGAGCAAACACACCATTATAAGGACTAAAAAGCTGGCAGGAAGCATACCATCAGCCACTAAACATCTGAGCGTTCAGCTCCTAGCACCTGAACAGTGATTCCGTGGTGAAAGTGCCACCAAATTAGTGTTTGTAGGCATATAGAAGCATCAGAAGACAGAATTGAGCAGATCAGCCAAGACATATCTTGCCAAGCACAGAATATTTAGTCAGGGCACCAACCAACAGATTACAGAACATAAGCCAGCAAAAGACAACAGCTTCAGGAAGGAGAGTTAAACCAGGAAGTAAGCAACTGTTCAATTACCTCTACATGTGGTCTATTGCTACATCACCCTTTTTTATGGCACTCTTTCATGTGTGGTTTGACAACCAGACTGACATGATGTATCACAGCTATACACGGTGTACGACAGACTAGAGCATTAGCCCATTTCTAGAGTATTTAATCCAGTTTTGTAGCACATTAGCATCTCTGCATGTCAGGCTTTCTCCTTCCCTACCTTCTATCAGCCCTCGGAGCTAGCCACTACCCCTCCTGTTTTTATGAGCTACTGACAGGACTCCTTTTGAGTCCTGGCTTTCTGCTTAATTGTATTGGAAATGCTGACAGAGAGCTCCAATCTTTCCTGCTTTGGGTAGTTATGTCCCACTTTATCTCTGAATACAACTGTGACTCAGCTGCCTGGATAAAAGTTTTACACAATTCCAAACCCAATATTAATATGGACTATAGGAAACATATTTAGGTTTCGCTATGAAATTTTTGCTCTAACAGACAATCTGAGAGAATTAGTCACTAGTATCTATAATGTATTTCAAGCAAAACACATACCTTGCTCCCAAGAGTTTAGCTGTAGGTAAGGCTCAGGATGTAGCCTAGACCACCAGTTACAGTGCAAACAGCACATCAAGGTCTGTGTTCTGAACAATTCATTTGTATAAAAGTCTGCCCCGCGTGGTAAACGGCACCAATCATAACTTGGAATTCTTAAAGAGTTCATTTGACTGGATTTTTCCCCCCAACCATTTTGTATGACAAACTGTTTACAGTAAAATGACGCATTGCTAATTTATTTACAGAGACTGAAGATACTTGAGATCTTGTCAGGAAAATAGCAACACTAAGGCTCAGGTAAGGAGAAACCTGCAGAGAACAGAAAACTTTTCCTAAGAGTTGTTTGGTTGTTTCACATCCCATATGTAAAGTTGCAGAGGTTGTTGAACAAAACCAGAAAGCAACTGAAGTAATCCCACCAAGACAACAACACCTTTTCCTGCTCCTCCCTCTGTTATGTGTCCACATCATAGGATGCTGAAGGAGGGCTGAAGTCTTACCTGAGTCACATTCCAGTTTGGTTCGATTTAAATCAATGCCATCATCCACGAATTGACAAATGGAAAACAGCCTGCAGCCTCGCTGGCATGCGTACAGCTCCTCTTCCTGGGGAGGCACATGAACAGGTTTGTATCCCTCCGTTCAAGAATAAATTGTCAGAAAGTAAAGCATTTTCTGGTTAAGTGCTATAAAAAGCCACCCACCAGAACACCATCCTCCTTCCTCCACTAGACCTAGAAGCCAGCTAAACACATGACTCCGGATGATCTGAAATAAAACCCCAGCTACAGCTCTTGACCACTAACATACACATTGATTTATTTCAGAGGTCTTCACTCTGTGGTGGGGCAAACCTAGACCAGCAAGTTCCGTTTCGTAATTCCAGCCCTACAACTCACAAGTAAAGCTGCGCTCCATTTGTAAATGGTTTAAGTATCAGAGCTACTGCTGTAAAAGATTTACTGATGTTTAACCCTACAAAGGTTGGATAACTTCCATATCAGAACTTAAACACTGGAACCTAATGGGAGAGGGCAAAAAACGGGCTAATTTTGGCAGCGCATTACAATGCATCTACCAAACTCTAATCAGAACTACAAAAGAACTGCCAAAATAAGAGATCATTCTGATGTACTATCCCAGTTCCCTGGTTCACAGCTTACTTGCCAAACCAGTTCCACAAACACACATTTATTATATTGAACTGAATAGGAGAAGCGCTTCCTCACTGCAGCTATTAAAATTATGCCAATCTAGAAAGCCTACACCCACTATTCCTTCTGTCCATAATACCAAAGGGAGGAATGTACACTGTCCACATATAGGGCTCTCCACATTGCAGAACTAAACACAGCCTCTACTATGTGACTGCTCCTACTTATTATCACATCCCGTCCTGTATCAGACCCATCAAAACCACTAACAATCACTCAAAGGACTGCAGCCATTTGCTGTGCAGGTGGAAAACGGGCTCTGAATTAAGTTAACAAAACCCAAGCATACCACACCTCACTTATAACCTGTTGTAAAGGAACTGGCCATTGTTTGTCTGAGAGCACTTCATGTGCTTTGAAGCACAAAGGTAGAAAACTGTACATGTAAATTAAAACATAACTCTAACACCACTGACAAGGGGGCTGAGGTTATGCTGTTGCAGAAAACATGGTTTGTTTCCAACCCCAACCATTCTATGATATCCAGGATTAGCTTTGCAGACTGCGATGCTCCACAGAAGCCTCAATGAAACCTGTCTTATTTTCCAATGACAACTACACCAAATTCCTTCAGTTCAGCTGGGAGCTTTGTGATCAACAGAAGAAACACTACATGTAAAAGAAGAGCCTTATTCAACAGCTCCAGCAAAACACAGCAAAGAACTGAAATGTACAATGAAAAAAAATCACAGAAGTATCTGCCTGCCTCAAACAAGTCCTGTAACAGAAACAAGAGCATTGCACCAAACCAGTATGGAAATATATTATGGTAATACTTAGTCCTAATTCCTCAGGTTTAGGTTTCTTTCTCCTCACTACCATCACATATAGGCAGCATATGTGCATATGCCGTAAGTACAGGCGTAAGTTTAGTTGGATTCCACACAACTCCCTGCTACCCCTCTCTGTCGGGACACTGATAGCAGCTAGAGTCACAAAGCCCAATTTAAGTTCCACATGGAAGCAGACAAAGTCCTATTACCTTACACTGTGACCAATCTGCTTGTTGCCCTTGTGTGAAATCTCAAAGGTGGGGTGAGAGCTCCCATCGTGAAGAGCTAAACCCACTACACAGCCACAGCTGATAATGAAGTACATTGCCAAGAAGGAACCAGGAAAGATGACATTTTCAGGCCCAGATTTCCTCCACTCAAGCCAGCAATTCAACGCTGTATAACACCTGAACCAACAGCAAACTCTGGAGTATTAAATTACACTCCCATTAGACAGTTTCAGTATTTTATTGTGAAAGAAAATAAATACAAGCAAATCAAAACACAGGTTGTAGGTTCCAACAAGCTACTTGTTTATCATCATTTACACTTCATTCAAGTGTCACACACATCCCCTGCCTCAGGATCTCTGGCCTGTCATGAGCACAGCACTGTTTTAGCTCCCTAAAATATGGGCACAGCCTAAGTTAAATTACAGCTGCCACTTTAAGAACAGGAGGAAAAAAGCAGCAAAACCCACAGAACTGCCCAGCAGCATCCATGCTTTTACAGCTAGGATTCTTTTACAAGCTGCAGCCTAACCATCTATTTTCAAAATGAAGTATCTATCTTTAGAGAAGCCACTGCGTTTGTGGGGACAAGAATCTACACGGATGAGACACACCATGGAAGAACAGCAGCAGGTTACTAACTGCACCTGAGCACTACAACCATAAGCTTCGTTCATGGAATACTAGAATGATTTGGGATGGAAAGGACCTTAAAGCTTACCCAGTTCCAACCCCTGCCATGGGCAGGGACACCTTCCACTAGAGCAGGTTGCTCCAAGCCCCTGTGTCCACCCTGGCCTTGAACACTGCCAGAGATGGGGCAGCCACAGCTTCTCTGGGCACCCTGTGTTTATTTAAAGACACCTCAACACTGCTTGGGAAAGGCAGAGGCCTCAGAAAGGACACCTGCGGAGGAAGCCCAGGTATGTCCTGTCACTGAGGAGCACAACAGGGAAGAGACACGAGACTGGAGCTCCAAGGGGTGAGTGGCAAAGAACAAGCCGAGGAGCCGCTGCGCTAGGGACTGAGAAGGGAAGCGGTGCTGAGCCCGGGAAGGGGCCCCCCCGCCGAACGCCGTAAGGCAGGGCCCGCCCGTACCTTGGGGTAGGTGTGCAGGGAGTAGGTCAGCCGGCAGGCGCGGTGACACGACGCCGTGTTGCCCAGCACGGAGTCAAAAGCCTCGGACGAGGCAGCAGGCAACGGCCCTGCCTCCGGAGCGCTGCCGTCGGCACCCACCAGCAGCACCAGGGCGAGAGGCAGGCAGAGGAGACCGCCTCGCCGCGCCGCCATCTTCCTCCGCCCGCAGGCCCGCACTGGCGGGGCGGGGAGCTCTCACGAGACTGACACCCCGCTCCCCGCCGCGCGGGGCATGCTGGGAGTTGTAGTCCGCTCCGCGGGGTACTCCCGGCTATCCCATAGGGCCTTGCCGCCGGCGTGAACTACACGGCGGAGCGGCGGCTTCCGGGAGCGGCATGGACCGGTTCGTGGTGCGCAAGGCCCGCGGCCCGGAGAGCCCTCGCCGGGCCGGGCCGGCCCCCCGCGCCTACCGGCAGGCCACCCTCGAATCCCTCAAGGCAGGTCACCGGCACTGGGGGGGGAAGCGGGACGGGCAGCACGGCTCGTCCCGGCCTCACGGGCCTGAGGGGAGCTGTCTGCCCCGCGGCACCGGGTGCTGCAACGGGGCCCAATGCCTTGGAGCCGCTGAGGCCTGGCGCTGTCTCTGCTCTGTGGGAGCACCTCGGGCAGGGGAGGGGTGTCTGCATGGCGTGACGGCGGGAGGAATGTTTGGTTCAACATGGTTCCGGTTCACAGGCATCTTTGTGGTGGTGGGAGCATCCTCACAGGGAAGTGAAGTTAGCAAAGGCTCTGCTGCATTGAAAGGGGGTTCCTAACCTAAGATGGGTTATGTGTTGGCTCCCTTAGCCAAGGGTGCTGAGGCGCTGGCACAGGGTGCCCTGAGAAGCTGTGGCTGCCCCATCCCTGGCAGTGTTCAAGGCCGGGTTGGACACAGGGGCTTGGAGCAACCTGCTCTAGTGGAAGGTGTCCCTGCCCATGGCAGGAGTTGGAACCGGATGAGCTGTAAAGTCCCCTCCAACACAAACCAGTCTGGGATTCTGTGATTCCTGCCTGATCGGTGTGCTGTGGGGTCAGGGTGAGCAGACAGTTCAAGTACAGCCAAGTGACACCACCAGCTTCAATAGTGCTGGCTGGCTCACAGCTCTCCCCTTTGAGGAGGGCCCTTCAGTCAGTTGCATGGTGGAACTGCGCAAGACCTGCGTAAGAGCTGGGCCATCTCTTTGCAGAAGCACAATAGGAGAGCACTTATTGCACCAAAGAGCTTATTAATGTAAGGCACAAAGCCAAAGAATGGTGCATAGAACACTGCTGATTCCACTGCTGAATCTTTGTAAGATGACTCACATCTGAAATATAAGAGTTTCACTGTCCCTAGCCGCAGAATCACACAATGGCTTGCATTGGAAGGGACCTTAAAGATCTGTTCTGTCAAGGTCTGTGGCAGGAGCAGCATGAAGAGCACTGCAAATGACCAGTGTACTTGGGTTTGTGTTCATGTTCCTTAATGCTTTGTTTCTCTTCCTGCTGGACTTATTTTAAATTGAAAGCCAATCGGAGCAGGATTCAGATCCTGAAAGGCTACTAAAGATAATCAGCTGCCTCCTTCTTAATCTTTTTTTCTATTAAGAGACATTTATACAATGGTCTCCTTACATTCAAAACACATCTAGCAGGCATTTGCTGTTATGTGCACTAAGTTTGGCAGACTAAGGTGAAGCATCTCACTTTGCTCCCTAGTTACTTCACTCTTCGTTTGCAGTATGCTGCTAATCTCAAGCAAGTACCCATCATTCCAGGCCATCATGTATTCTGTACTCTGGTTCATGCCATAATCAATAATTCATGTGTTGATAACAGCCTCATTAGCAGAGATGAAGCCAGTGCCCTTATTTATAAGAAGATGATTCCACTTTCCTAATGGCTTTTCTCTTTTCCAGAGAGTTGTGGTCGTGGAAGACATAAAACGATGGAAATCTATGCTTGAGCTTCCTGGGCAACCAAAAGAGAATCTGATTGAAGCTTTGGAGGAGCTGAAGAAGAAAATACCTTCCAAAGAAGTGTTACTTTCAACAAAAATAGGTACATTTTGCCTGATACAGACTGTGAATATTAGGCTGTCTTGTGTCTGCTTGGCTTGTCAGTACAGAATAGCCTAGCTTGAAAGCTTCTTCAGAAATGCTGCCAATAGAAAACTGTTGATATCCAGCCTGCAGTTCTCAGAGCTTGTACTGGAAAAGGCAGCTATCCTCAAATCCCCCCCCTGCTTATTACCAAATACTGCATCATTCCTCATTTGGTCAGATGTTTGAAGAGCTCTTCTTGGGCACCTGCTTGTCTTGTTCCTTTTCCTGCTACCCAAATGCTCTCTTGCCTTCCTAGTTGTGGCTCATCTTTGACCTGCCTGAATCCTGTGAACATGGAAGGAATTCTTCTCATGTTGGCCCAGAACTGCTTACTGCATCCATCCTGAGAAATGCCCAGCAGGTGGGCAGCTCCGTGCAAATGACACAGCCCGATGCCTGGCTCTTTTTCATGGGAGCTGGGGGAGGGATTATGTGAAACCACATGGTCACTGGCTTTCTTGTCTTGTGGAGAGCATCCTGGTGTGAGAGACTGTCGTGCTGGCCTTTGTTTGCCATTAGAGCAGCTGGATCTCTATTCAGAGAGCCTCCCTTGCCTTAGAAAAGCAGATACGATCTGCCTCTTTCCCCATGCTTCTGAATTGTCATTTCATTTGCAATACTCAGCTTATTCAGGCTTTTTCCGAGATTTTTCCTGGTGCTTGCCTGCATGCGGCAGGGCTCAAGAGTCACCGAAGCCTAACAGTGACATCTCCTGGCCAACAGTGCTAGTGGTCAGGGAGAAGTACCCCGTTGAAAGAAGGTCCCTTTTGTTTCCTAACAGGAAAGCCTCTTTTGCACTGGCAGGTGCTGTCGATTGGAAAGATTCTGCTTGGAGTTGCCGTGGCGTTTGCATATTAAAATTGTTTCCTTTAAGGGTGTTTCAGTGTAAACCCAGCATTCTTTGTAGGCCAGTCTTACCACCTTTCATCAGATAATAGTATCTGTGGAGAAAATCAACATAGCTCTGTATTACCTAAGTGATGCTTCACAGCTTGGTGACTTGGAAGGTAATTTTCACATGTATAGGTCAAGTCCTTGCTATTTGCTTAAGCAAAAATCACTGCAGAAGTCAAGGAGTGAGAACTTCAGGTTTAATTCCTAACAATTCTGTACTTGTATTTACGTGTCAGTCATAGAATCATAGAATAGTTAGGTTGGAAAGGACCTTAAGATCATACAGTTCCAACCCCCTTGCTATGGGCAGGGACACTTCCCACTAAACCATGCCACCCAAGGCTATGTCCAACCCAGCCTTGAACACTGCCAGCGATGG
>JASSUY010010465.1:19905-56271 GCA_032466535.1 Forpus xanthops
GCCAGCGATGGAGCATTCACAACTTCCCTGAACAACCCATTCCAGTGCCTCACCACCCTTACAGTAAAGAATTTCTTCCTCATATCCAGTCTAAACTTCCCCTGTGTAATGCACTGGCTGTTTTGCTGACACTGCTTGAATTCAAAATGTGCATGGCTGCTTTAGCACCGATACAATTTGACTGATGTCCTTTCTATTTTGCCCACCTCTCAGACCTGAAGGAGCTGTTACTGTTTTCCAGGTCACACAGTGAGTAAGATGCGTAGACATTCAGATCACGAGGTCGCCAGCCTTGCCAAAGAGATTTACACAGAGTGGAGAACTTTCATCAGAGACCATTCAAACAAGCCCTCAATAGAGGTCAGGAGCGATCCCAAGACTGAGGCTTTCAGAAAGAACGCACGGAAGCTGCTTTGTGAAGCCTTGGATCTAGAGGTAATGAATGTTCAGATCTGTTTGTCTTTGGCTCAATGAATTATTTCTTGTAGGAACAAGTTAAACAAACCTTTTTGAGCCATAGTTACTGTAAAGCTGGCTGTGCCTGCAGAGTGAGGACAAGACCAGATGATCTGTTCCTATTTCCAGTGATTTGTTGCATGTCCCTATTTGTAAGTAGCTTTATTTTCAAGATAGGTAATTTTGGGGGGGTTGCTAACCAAGTAAACATGCCAATTGTAAGTGAGGTGTATTTGCTCACATTTACACAACCATTCAGTAGAATAGTTGTGTACTGCTACAGTTTGGCTGTACAAGAGGAAGAAGTTAATAGAACATAAAGTTTTTCCTACTACTTAACAGCTGTGAAACCAACATTGGGATCTTTTGGGTGTTTCATATTTAAGTAATTAAACATTTGTAAATTTAAGTCTATTGCAAAAACAAAGAGGCAAGATTGACAGTATATAAAGTGATTATAGATACCAGATCCCTCAGGTATCTTTAAGTAAATGAGCAGGGCTTTGCTGTAAGGCTTAATGACTAGTTTGCTGGGTCTATGAAATGCCATAATAATTATCCTTTTTAATTTATTCATTAATTATATTTAAAATGGCAAGTCAAGTGATAAGCACTCAAGAGTTTCAAAGCTGTGTGTTTGCTAGCTGTGAAAACAACCTCTCCAACTTCCAGTCCATCAGTACTGAGGCAGCACGAAAGGCTGGTTGGCTGTAGGAATGCTCAGAAAGGTGGGAGCTCACCTTTGCCAGGCCAGCTTAGTTCTTGGAAAACACACTGTGATTGTGATAATGCTGGTGGTAAAGTCTTGAACTATAGGAACATAAAGGCTATGGTACCACCCTAAAATCAGTATTATTGAATAAAACAGAATTGCCTCTGATCAGGACTTACCTGAAAGCATGGCAAGGAAAAATGCCCTTCTAGCTTGCAGCTCCCACCAAAGGTGCAAGGGGAGCTTGCAGCAGCAGATAGACAATATATAGAGGAAGGGGGAGCTGCAGAGGTCCAGCAAATGAGGAGCAAGAACACCTGAAAGGGTGACAAAAAGGACAAGGGAAGGTGGGGCTGAGTGGATCCAAGGGGCTTCTAGTGCTACCCGACAGAGAGGGGCAGTTTAGTCATGAGTACCAAAACCAGAGTGGGCAAAGGACTTGGAGGACTACTGTTTGGCACGCTGGAATTCCTCCTGCATGCAAAGCATGGGAGATTCTCCATCACAAAAGGCTTAAGTGAAATTAAAACTACTTCTTGATGGGTGGGGGATTTTTTTCTGAGCTGTGCTAAATTACAGGTTTTGGCACATGTTGAAGCAATAACTGCATAATTAACATTCAGCTAATCCCTTTCTGCATTGTTAATTACACCTCCTTCTACACACAGAGAGCCCACATTTCCCTTTATAGCACGAGGCAGAGTTGCCAAGTGTTTGGCATGTCTTAGAGTTGCTGTTGGAATCAAGTTTAAAATAGTATCCGAGGTACCTTATATCAGCAAGATCAAAAGTGAGCTTTATGGAGACAGTGGAACCTAGCTTGTAATTGCAGTTGAGCTTGATAGCCAAAGCTAGTTGCAGATTAGCTTCCTGTTGAGATGGCAAAGTACTGCCACCCAGCTGGAGATGTGGATATGTTCCCTGCCACTGACCACATTGCCTTGTTCCTTAATTGCTAGGGTGGAATTAAATTGTTCTTCCTGTTACGCTTGTGATGAGAAGTAGATTTCCTTGAATCTAAGCTGGTTAATGAAGAAACACCGAAAAGCACCAAACTCCCCATTTCAATCAGTTGGTCTCCATGTTACATGTAAAGATCTAATTTTATACTTTGCTGTTTTCAGATTGATCACCCACTGGCTGAAAATATTGAGCGAGAAGCTTTTCACCTCTCTTCCCGTCTCATTAGCGCACCGTATCGCAGGATGGTGCGAGCTCTTGTCTTCTCATTAAAGCACAAACCTGAAACCCAAGCAGAAGTCAAGGCTGGCACACTCACTGTCCCTGCGTTCGTGAAGAGCCATAAAAAGTGAGGTGTTGTGCTTGATCCTGAGTGAGAATTTCATGTGCCTACGTCTCTGTTGTGGAACTAGGAGCTCTTTCTGTCACGGGGGGAGTGCAGACAGGGCTGACAGTGTGACTCACAACCTGTTCATGTGAATATGAACAGGGCTGCTGCAGACAGGAACTACTAATGATGAAAATGGTGCTGTAAGTCTGACTGGGGCTTGTTGCAAGGAAAGTTTGTTCTATTCTCCTGTGTATGTCCCTGCTACAAAACCATTGTTGCTGACTCAACTGCTTCTCACTCGCACTCATTTGTCATACCTCAGTTTAGCTCCATCCCTCATGTGGATCTGCAGGTGCAATCAGCTGAATATAACATAAAGGAGCAGCTCTATGCTGTGCTGGTAGGAAATACTGGGAATTCAGGATAATTGGTCCATGGGAAAGGTTCCTAGTGGATAACTGCAAACTCCAGTTACCCTAGGTCAGCCACATCTGCTGTAGCTGGGCACTGCCAGTGACAAGAGCTAGCTGTTTTGCCAAGCTGGGTGATTTCCCTTTGCTACATTCCAGACTTGGATGCAAAATGGGGTTTAGTAACTTGCTATCCATTATTGCATAGGCTCAGTCATCCTGTGATTGTGGGCATTTTTAAACCCCTGGAATGAAATCAACATGCCCTGGAGTACAGGTGCTATCTAACGTGTCCGCTTTTTAACAAGCAGCTCACTCAGACTTCCATACCTCACTAATGATTTAAATGTGGTGCTTATTCTTACTGTAATGTGGAAAAAGAAACTTGAAATGAGTTTTCTAAAGAAAATTAGGTTATAAAACCGCCAGTCCTTTAAAAGGTGGTTTTCCCCCCAAAAGCAGCATGGTTCAGAGTGATTGGGTGAACAAATATAAGAATAAACTATTGTTTAAATTTCTTCTACTTATTAAAAACTGGAACTCTTGCCTCGCGTACTTGCTCTGATTTCTTGAGTGCCACAAGTGATCTTGTTCTCCATAAGCTATTATTAAGGCTGTGACAGGCATGGTGTTTCTCTGCTGTTAGGCAATAAAGTGCTCTCTGTTCTCTGTGTGTGTATGCACACAAGGGACTGGTCACAAACATTTATCTTGGTTATTAGGGTAGACAGAACAGAGTATGGGAATGAGTGAAACCTGCCTATTCACCATCATAAGAACCCAAGTCTTAATATGCTATAAGGAAGCACCTTATGATGGTTGTGGTTGGGACTCGTGTCTAGAGTCACTTAAGGATGAATAACACAGTGGGAAAACTATGAATTAGTTTTTATTCAGACCTTCACCCTAATGCATGACTGACTTATATGTGGACCTGCTAAATAGTGATTTCTCCTGTGGCCACTAGAAGCTGAAGAAACACCCAAAACTCACCTGAGGTAAACTCCATAAATTGAATTAGGCAATTGCAGGTTCTCTTAAAGCATCTAAACCCTGTTGTGTTTGCTTGGACCAGTGCCAGAAAGACCATTTTGTCCAGTACCTATTGTAAAGGTATGTTCAAAGGGCTGGCTTCTCTGAACACAGCAATGCTCTGGTGTGTAGACATTTCATCTGAGGAAAGTTAAGTGTGTTGGAGACAGTATGAGAGAGAAACTGGCAGATATATGGGAGGTGACTTCATGAATAACACGTCAATAAAGACTTAACAGTTGGTGACCAGGCTGGAGCAAGAGATGTGAAACCCTCAATTTACTTCTTACAAGTAATCAGCTCCATTTCCTACTTAAATAACTTGGAACTGCATAGCTGTAATTGAGTTCATGTATCCTGGACTGTCGTGGCAGGGGTTCAGGATCAATGAACAACCTAGCTTTTGCTTCCAGAGCTGCAACACACAGACCTGCAGCATTTGTTTTCAGCCTTCTGCTCCTGGTGCTGGGCTGAGTTTTCTCTATTAAGGTAAAGTGTGAGAAGCAAAACTCCTTCAAATGAGGAACTTTGGTTTCAACAAAAGCCAGGCCAGAGAAGTTTCCCAGACAGAACCCTTTGGCTTATCAGAACACACATCCAGTTCACACTGTGCTGAATGTCGGTTTGCAGGACAGCTCTAGGGATCACCCAAGTTGTGCCCAAAGCAAGTAACAACTGAGGACAACTGCTGCCTGGAAGGGAACTGCTTTATAGCCCTGGCAGTTGTACTCTGAAAATAGCAACTCAGTGAGATCCACTTCTGGTTTATAGTTCAGCCCTGGGAACCAACTGAGAGGGAAAGGGATGTGGATGATTCTTTCCCCTCTTAGTAAGCAGTCCTGCAGAGGGGATGCCATTCATGACACAACACTGTGATACCTGAAAGCAAAGCAACTTCAACAAGGACCTGCCGTCGTCCAGAGCACCCCTGTGTTGTTTGTGGTGGGTAGAGGAATGGGAGCTGTGGGAACACCAGCCTTGTCCTCAAGGTGTGTTTAGAAAGAAAGCAAAACTACAGCCTGACCTCATCTCCTCCTTTGTGCCTCCCTTTGAAAGTGCCTCCAGCCCAAGGAGATAGCAGCCTGGCTGAGATCCATCCATTCATCCCGGGGTAGGCCTGGGACAGCCAGTGCTTCCCCAAGGCCACAGGCACTGTGGAACAACTTAGAGCTGCATGTGAGATCTCCTGCCCCACACAGTCCACAAGCTCAGTCTGTCCTATGCCATCAGGCTCTGCTTGGGGATACAAGCAAAGCTCTGCCAGGCCCCTCTCTTCCAGGTCACTTCTCCATCCTCTCCTGGTCCCTCACACTTCCTTTTCTGAGCAGCCTTCAGGGAAGAGAGACAGATTTACTCCATTTTGGATACCTTCAGCTCTTCAGGGCATGCACTGCAGGGATGTTTCTTACTTCATTGTCAACGTATGCCAAGTATTTTTTGTTTGGGAAACAACTCCTTGCAACAAGGAGAAAATCCTCCTACAGAGTTTCTCTAATGGCTAATATTTTTGCCCAACTTGTTTTCAAAGGGATCTGATACAGCTCTGGGTCCAGCTCTTGTATCTTGATGTTAAAGCTGGCAGTAACATTTGGGCTGAAGATTCAGAGTCAGCTTTGCATAAAACTGGCTGGAGGAACTGGAAAAGATGCCTGAGGGTTTGACTCACAGGACAGGAGGAATGCAGAGAACAAGAGAATGCTTTAAGGACAAAACCAGACAGGAAGGTTGGGAAGGAAGACAGAAATAGAGATGAGAAAGCAATAGGCCCAAAAGTGCTTCATTCCCCCAAAGGGTGATGCTGGATATGAAACAGGATACTCAATACCTGGCAGTAATCAAGTTTTCAATTACTCGATAAAGACCAGATACTCCCCTTGGAGCAATCTCACCTGCACAACTGCATGTATTTATGCCTTAGGTTACCTACTGAATCAGTTCACTGCTCATCAGCTCTTCCTTCCTGGGCAATGCAGCCAGTGGGGAGACTGGAGCCGTGCAACTCATGGATACAGCAGGATGTATCCATGCTCTATGGCTGGTTCCCAGCACTGTGATCCATTCACTAGCTGTAGACCTCTGGAAATCCCTTGAAGCAGAGGGTCTGGAAGGGCACAGGTGCCTGAACCCTACAAAGTGCATCACTCCCAGGGCTGTCCTGGCTCTGATCTACCACAGTTTGCCCATGGCAAACCCACTCACAGGGGTCCTGCTCTTTCCCCTCTGGTTTCCCTTGGTTGCTGCTGTGCTGGGCAGACCAGCCACTGGGTACTGGTAAGACATGTTACAAAGGCAGGGACTCTCCTGCCTTCATGCTGGGGAAACCCTTTCAGATTGAAAGGGGAGATGAAAGGGCTGAGCGGTGGCTCCCTTGTGATGGGTTTCTCTGGCGTGGAGCCTTTGAAATAGCTGATTCCCTTTCTACAGAGGAAACGTTAAACAAAGGAGGCACTCGATATGGGGAAAGGAACAAAGAAAGAACCTTTTCCTATAACGTTAAGCCCACAGATTTCTTTCAATGACAGAGTACATAAAGCTGACGGACCTATGGAGACCTACTGCACCCAGCAAGGAGACGGAGGTACCATCCCCTGCTCCCGCTGTCCATCCTTAGGGCTCAGGGTAGCACCAGGAAGGATGGAGCAGGAATTCACCTGCACCAGAGCTGACTTCTGACCCTGGCTCCTGAAAGGCAAGGTTGAGGCAGCACCAGGCACCAGCTCGCTCCGCTCCCCATCAGCAGGCACGGCTCAGGAGAGCTTTGTCCTCCTGCAAATTGCTTGGGCGAAAGGAGATGGACAGGAGCAGACAAGGCCCTCCCTGTCCTTTGGAAAAGGGAGCGTGCAGCAGCTCACCCGCTTTCAGCTTTTAAGAGGCTCTTCAAAGGTTTCTGCACAAAGAACCCGAACTTTCAGATCTTATTTGCTTCCCTGACAGCCCTGTAATAGGAAGGGTTTGCTGGGCTGGCCTCGGTTTAAGAGATGTTAAGGCAAGGAGCAGCCACAGATCATCTGAAGGAGGCTCCAGGAACTTCCTTCCCAGGGTATGTGTGGGCTGGAGCAGAGGAGGGACAGAAGGAAGCAGGAAAGAAGAGGTAAAGGGAAGGAAACAGCCAGCAAACCCTTGCTCCCGGGCACAGCACCAGAAGCATTGACTCTCTCCCCTCCTTTAAATGACCGCAGCACTTGTAATGCATTCAAGTGCAGGTGGATGAACCGGCATCTCCCAGGAGGGGAAACTGAGGCACAAAGGGGCTCTGACATGCCAAGGGATGCAAAATAGGGAAGCCCATGCCAGGGTAACACTTCAGTTAACAATCCTCTAATTCTCCTGCTGGCAGTCCACTAAACAACATCCATGGTCTCTGTCAATTAGACTAGATTATGGGATGATCCTTGCTAATTATATATGATTACCTAGCAAGTAGTTATCTCCCTGTAAAGGGTGCTCCTACAACGGACAACCGCTGCTCCTCCAGCACAGCCAGCCCCAGTGGCAAAGAAGAAAAAGCCAAAACCATTCCTGCTGTGGCCAATATTTTGCCTAAGCTGGAATTTTCCCATTGCAAACACTGCATTCCTGTTCCAGGCACGGAGAAGGAGGAAGAGGAGGGCTGTGACCTGCAGAGCCAGCCAGGGAAGGGTGGCAGGGTCAAATCCACAGCCTCCAAACCTGCTGCATGACCATGAGCTCAAAATCCAGCTGTAAACTCTCCCATCCGTCATGGAGCAAATGCCCAGGTCAGTCTCCATAGGCCAAAACCCCCATGAGCAGGGGAGGACCTCACTGTCCCCAGGGCTGTGACAACCAGGAAACAGAGATTAAAATAAGCTGGGAAAACACCTCCGGGTAAACACCATTTGTAACTGTCCATATGCTTCATCCATTATGTTTCCTCAGATAGCAGGGAAACTGCCTTCTCCTCCTCAACTGTGCCACCATGGCCATGGTCTCCATCAGGTACCTGGAGCCCCAAGGCAGGGACGCCCCTGTGGCAGGCTGGAATTGCCACCCAAGCAGGCAGGACTAGCCACTTCCCTGTGGAGCGGGGCTTTGGTTTGCTTGTGGCTGAAGCCAAAGGGGTTCAGGGCTCTGTTTCCCTTATCACTCGTCTGCACTAAGGGACTTTAGTCCCATGGTGGTGAACACAGAGGACATTGGTGAGTCTATCCTGTGCTAGGAAGGAAGAGGAGGAGCAGGCATCTGAAGCCAGTGGTACCCAATGATATGGGATGGGACAGGATCCTTCCCCCAGCACAAAGCCCTGTCCTTGGTCCACCACCAGTGGCTCAGAGGAAGCTGCTGAGCAGCCCCTTGCTGTCTGCAGCTGATCCTGTGGTTTTGTTTCATGTAATCACAGGATGGTTTGGGTTGGAAAGGACCTTAAGAACATCCAATTCCAACCCCAGCCATGGGCAGGGACACCTCACCCAAGGCTCTGTCTGACCCAAACAGACCCCCCCAGGCCAAGGCACCTACCCAGGGCTGGCGGTACCCACTGGGCATCACCCCCTCCTACTTCCAACTGTTGTACCAAGGGTGCCTGGGCACCAAGTCCTTCATCATTCCTGGTGCACCTCTCGGTATGACACTGGCTGACCTGTCCATGCCAAGGTCCTGCTGAGCCATGACCTGCACAGTGGCAAACGTGTTGGGAGCCTTCAGGCTTTAAACACCAACCCCCTGAGATAACCACCCCAGGAGCAGCAAACCTGATCCTGCTGCAAGCCCACAAACCATCCTTGCCTCTGCCCCAGGGCCAGTGGCTATTGCAGTAACTGTAAAGGCCTATTTGAGGAGAGGATGCAGGTCTGAAGTGGGAGAATGGATTCAGGGAGCCCAGCCAACCTCAGACCTCATTCCTGGCATTCCTGGGGGAAGGAAGAGAATCAGGTGAAGAGCTAAAGCAGGATTGGAGTAGGACTTCCCAGCAAGGTGCTTCCCAGCATGGGATTTGGGCAGGCTGGGCAGTGCTGCCGAGGGGCACACTCAATCCAAGGCTGCTGATGGTACCAGCTGGGTGTGCAGAGCTGCCCTGCACGTGTCCCACATGGCAACAGGGACCTTGCAAGCAGCTCCCATCAGCTGCTGCCCAGGGCTTCCTTTGGAGCCGGGGGATTTCAGGGAGGATGGAGGAACCCGGGGCATGCTCCCGGCCATGGGGTGTGCTTGGCAGGAAGGACGGAACCCCAAACTGTTCACCCAAGCAGCAGGGTTTGTGCTCACAGAGGGTGTGCGATGCTGCAGGCCCCCGGCACTGCTCAGAGATGCAGGGCTCAGCTCCCTGTGTGTCACAAGCTGACGGCTCTCTGCGCCCTGGGCCCAGTATAAGGACTGGAAATACACAAAGACCCTCAGAGCAGGGGAATGAGGGGGGGAGAGGGAAGAAACCCCTGGAAGAGAGCTGTGGGAATCATTTAAGTGCATCTCCCCTTCTCTTTCTCAGCACAAGCCCGACGCAGGGGAGAGGAGCAGCTCCTACACCTACAGCGTGAGGCCAGACAGCACCATGTCTTGATGGTTTGCTGCAAGAGGCTCCCCTGCCCACCCCTGGCATCACCGCAGAGAGCTTCACTGTGCATTACATAGGGCAAACCACCAAAGGGTAGCTCAGGAAGCTGCTTCTTACTGCAGCCACCAAGGTACCACACTGACCATTCTATCTTCAGTTCAGAGAAAGGCACGAGTCAGCAGAACCCCCCTGGGCCCCTCGGGGCACATAAATCTCAAGCGAGCAGAGCGTGCAATGCTTCTGCTTACAAAAGCATCAGCACATCCTTTGTTTTGTCCAAGCGTGGAAACCTGGGGCTATAAAGCATTCCTGGAAGGAGAGGGGCCCAAGCTACCTGTCACAGCTGAAACACTGTCCTGGGAAGAGGAAGGCCATCAAATGGATGGGGTCATAGACCCTGTAGGCGCAGGACCAGACCGGGGGGGCTCCAAAACAGCCACCAAGGTGTCACCCAGCCCATAGCAATCGCCAGAGCTCACCCTGCTGCAGCGCTGCTCAGCCTCCTGCCCTCCTCACAATGGATGGAGCCGGGGGACTGGAAAACAACACCACCAGCTCAAGCAACCCAGCACCCCATCTGCATCCCTGCCTGCCCACAGCTATAGGGCATCAGGGACACTCAGAGCAAGACTGGATTCAGCTGTGTTGAGCTTGTGCCCTCAGGAGAGCCCTGCACCCTGATGGCCATCACAGCACGATGCATCTGAGGCTGTGCCTTAATGTGCTGTGGGTGCAGTGGGACAACCCAGGCTGGCAGGGGGAGCAGGGTCTTGTGCCCATTGGGGCACTTCCACCATCGTACATGGCCAATGAGCAGCACATCAGCACATCCCACAGTGTGACACAGAGGAAAACCTTCCTGGTGAGCAGAGAAAACACAGAGAGCATGGCTGGCATTTTTAGGATGTTTTAGCCCAGCTTCTCTTCAGTAGGAGCGATTCCCCAGGGAGGAAAAGGCATAAACCCATGGATCTCCTGGGGCTTTTCCAGTCCTGTTTTCTGTGATCTATGATTCTCACCAACAGTTCCTCACCAGAGCCACATAAAGATGTTTGCAGGGAGGTAAGGGAGGCTCTCCCTCCTGCACAGCAGCACAGCCTTTGTCTGCTCCAGGGAGACGCCACTGCACATCCATAAGCGAAGCCAGGAAATGGGGTGGCTGCATTCAGCCCAGCAATCAAATCATCAGGCTCTAAATTAATAATCACATGAGTACCAGGAATGCCCACAGCTCTGTCTGCCTGCTCGGGAAGCACTGGGCAAGGTGAAGGAGGGAAACTGAGGCCTGACGCATGGGTACCGTGGTGGAGGGAAGGAGCGCTGGTGATGGGTTCCTGATCCCTGTTTGTAGCTCACCTGAGTGGCTTTTACATGAGAAAAAGGGTTTGTTCCACAGGATGACCGGGGCACTGCTGGACTTTGTATGCATTCACAGGGATCTCCTCCCATCCCCACTGTCCTGATGCAACCTCCCATGCTGGGGTCTTCACCCACATGGATGAGGATGGATGTTCTTGCTGAAGGAGAGCTGCTATGGGTGCCCCTCTGGTCCATGCCATGGGCAGGCTCAGCAGCAGCACATGGCAGGGAACCCTCTTGGCCACAGAAGTGTCCCTTGATCCATTTCAGGGGAGCTTTGGTTGCCTGGAGGAGATCAGACGAACACAGACCTCTTATGAAGATTGATCTCCAAGGCCAGAGCAGCTCCAGCCTCCGGTTACGTTTGTCCTTCCTCCTCCTGGCTCTTTTCCATTAGCTCTCCCTGCAGCTCCTGCTCAGTTTGCATCACATCGGTTACTGCAGTGACAAACAAGCTGGTCCCTCCCTGATCCCTGCTCCATGCCGGGTGTCCCTGTCACACTGTGCACAGAGCCCCATTGATGGGGAAAGGTCACCCGAGGCCAGGAGGGTGATGGCTACAAGGAGCTTTTGTGCCGGGTGTGATGGGGACGAGCCATGGCAGTGCTGCCAGCTCTTCCTGTGCACTGCATGGGATGCTGGGGCTGCCAGTCTGGGATCAAGCCTCAGCGTACTGCTGTGCTGTTGTGTAGCCCCTGGGAAAGGGGTGCTGGGGAGGGGGATACCCCAACGTGGTGGTGGGGAAGAGCTGGGAAAGCTCTTGGGTGATTTGGGAAGCAGGGAGCGCAGAGGTGAGCAGGATAAACCAACTGGGAACACGTTTGGGCTGAAACCCAGAGGGGATTATCACCAGCAGTGCGGGGACCTGGGGAGGCTTTGCAAAGCCACAGGCACATCGTGAGCCATTCAACCATTGCTGCTTTGGATGGAAACCAATCCTGCATTAAGTGGGGAAAGGTGGAGCTCCCATGTCCCAGCCACCAAGGAAGGAGCACAGTCAGGGCCTCAAATGTTCTCTCTGTCCCTGTGATGTCCCCTTTGCCCCATGCTGCTGGCATGGCACTCTTTGGGGTCCCCAAGCTCAGTGGCATTGAGTATCTGGAAGCACAGAGGACTCCTGGCCAGTGCTGGTGGTGACATCTCCAGGCTTCTTGCAGAAGCAGCTTCCCAGGGTGTCAGATTGGGAACAGAAAGGGAGATCCCTGTGTATCCGGATGAGGTGGTTTAACGGGACGTCAGCGAGCAGAATGCTGCAGGGCAGGGACAGCCTGGATGCCATAACCTGACGGAGAGATGAGAGGCTCAGACACATCAGAGCGTGCCTGGAGGCTGAGGAGGGCTGGTGCTGGGTGAGCACACGAGGCTTTCCTTGCTCGGAGTGGGAAGTCTGGCCTGAATGACTCCCTGCAGCCACAGATGCAGCTGTGAATGCATCCAGGAACAAGCCAGGAGAGAGCTTTTGTAAGCCTTCAAGCTGCATCACTCACCCATGACCCCCTGGGATGATGCACTGTGGGGCTGGTGATGCTGGGGAGCTGCTCCCATTGCACCACTCCTGTATCTGCACCTGAAGATGCTTGGGTGACCTCAAACAGGAGCCAAAGCTGGAAGCCCTTTAGGGATGAGCACAACAGCAGCCCCCTTTGCTGCTGGACTCTGGGTCCAGGTCCAGCTCCTTATTTGAGTGCAGCACCAACAGGGACCCAGAGAAGCCTTTTCCCCTGTAAATCACACGGTGTTGAGGCTCCAGCCTGGAGAGAATGTGCCCATCCTGCAGGCGAGGGGCTGGATGCTGCTGGGTGCTGAGGGCTCCCACCAGCACAAGTGGCCTCAGCATCCACCCGTTTCAGCACAATCCGGGCTGCTGAGGAGGTTTAACTGTACCTTTAATTCCTTCAGGTGTCCAGGCTTGTACTGTTGTCTCAAGCTGACAGTTATATACCTAGCAAGCAAGCGGCAGCAAGGCTCTGCAGGCAGCACCGGGCTCTGGCCTGGTCTCCCCTCTATGTACAACATGCTCTCAAAACGTTGCCTTAATGGAGCTTAACAGGACAGGCAAATTCTTCACTTGGAAATCTCATGTTTGCCCATGTGTTGCACCAACAAACACCAAGTCAATGCAGGCTCCAACAACAAAAGCTCCTCATTAAGAGGCAGACGTGGATTTGTGTCTTCTTCCCTCCCCAGATACCCTTTTTAGGCATCCGTGGAATGGTGCAAACCAGGATCATCATCTTGAGCATCATCCTTTCCCTTTACTGCTGCCTCCTCTAATGCCCTGATGTACAGAGCTGTCCCAGCGGGTGTGGGGTGCAGGACATCAGTCAGGAAAGCCTTTCACCTACAGGACTGACCTGGATCCAGCAGCAAGAGGGGTTTGCTGTGTGATGCTTTACAGGAATAGCTGGTACTCTCCTCAGGATGGATCCACATTTAGAGGCAGTACTATCAAAGAAGCTCCTGGGTTACCCACTGCCCCCAAGTTCAGGTTTTCACCCTCAAATGACCACATTTGGACATCACACCTGGCTCTCAGGGCTGATTCACCCTGCTTGTACAGCAAGATCTCACATTGGCTCTGTCATACGCTGCTCTGACCCATGCCAGGACAAACACAGGCTGCTCTGTGATAGCCACCCTGTGTGATGCTGAAAGGGCATTCCCTTTGTGTTGGGGTAGGGGTTATTCGGCATCACTCAGTAGCATGGAGGAACCCAAGTCTTCTGGAGGTGCAGCGACCACAGGACTCCTGTTCTGCTCTTGGCTGCTGGGCTCACCCTCTGCAGGGACCAAGGGCAGAGCTCTGATGTTGCTGAGGTCCCAGTGGAGCCAGCCCCTTGTGCCAAGGCTGCCTTTACAAGGCACCAAAACCTCCATGCTCCGGTGTCTCCCCAGTCTGCACAGCTCTCCTTCAGACTCCAGGAGTGATGCTGGCACAGAGCTCACAGCGGTGGATGCCTGGATGAGCTGGAAAGGAGGAAAACAGAGCAGAAGAGAGATCCTTCATCCCTCCAGCTGCTGAAGTGCTCAGGAGAGTCCTGAGAGCCAGGAGTGTGTTAGATGTCATGTGAAGATCAGAAAAGGAGCTCCAGGGCATGGTGAATGCACCTCATCACATCACCCAGACATCCAGAAACACAGCCTGGGAGCACCTCCATGACCTGTGTCTGTATGGGCCAAGTGAAGATATTGACAGCACAGCTCCACAGTACCCCCTGAGCACGGGTGGGAGCATGGGTAATATTTGTTGGGAGCACCACTGTATTTGGGGATGGACTGGGCCGTCAAGAGCTCAGCTAGAAATAACTGACAGGATGACTTGCAGCCATCAGCAAACAACGCTACTTTCCCGAAAGCAGCAGCAGCACCAGAGGGAAAATGAACTGAAGCAGGTGCAGGAAGAGTTAGGAAGTGCAAGAACTGCATTCCTGAGCCAAACGGACAGATTGAGACAGAGCAAAACAAATTGGGAAGCGAAACGGCTGCCTATTGCCTGGATTATTCAGGCGCTGTGGGGAGGTAGAGGTTGGGTTCAGGCTCATTCGGAGCCTGGGAGCTGTGTCTCTGAGCATCTGTGGTAGTGCTCAGCCTGGGGTGAGGATGGATTTTGAGGTGCCTTTCCGCCCTGTGCAGGGCTGGGATTGCCCTGGAGATGTGTGGAGCAACATCCTACAGAAGCACCAGCCCCACCACCGTGATGACCATGAGCAGCCCGGCCAGGATGCAGATGCTGATGAAGACGATGTCACTGGTGTCCTGGCTCTTGATTTCATGGAGGTTCACCTCTTCCCCCTCCTGCTGCTGGGCATCCACCAGGTTCTCTGTCTGGCTCAGCCTGGATGGGTCAGAGCCAGCAATGAGGGTGACTGAGGCTTCCTTCCTCTTGGGCTCACACTGCACCTCGTACTGGTGGATGTCCTCCTGGTCACCCGCTGAAAAGTCAATGTAGAGGGTGCTGATGATGACGGATGTGCCGTTGCGTTTCTGCAACACAAGGGTCACGTCTCATCAGCTCATTTCCACAGGGAGTTGACTGGGTTGGCCACAGATCAGCCCGGTATCAAGTGGAAAGATGGGAGGGAATGTCCCTGTGCAGCCAGTGTGACTGACACAGGGCTAAGCATCTACTCAGCCTCCTTCAAAGGAAGGTTTGCCCATCGCTCACCTGGGGTTCAGCGCCGCAGGTGTCGAACCTGGTGTGTATTTTGAAGTTCCTGCCAACCACCTGTGCTGCACAGGATGGGGTCCCCAAGTAAATCCTGCTCCTCTCCAGCTGGGCCAGAGGCTGCACTGGGATCTGGATGTGGAAGTCCGTCCGGGTGCAGCTGACGTTCATGGGCACGACTGTTGGGACACAAAACAAGGCACATGGGAAGGTGCAGCAGTTTTCAAAGCTCGCTGTCCTCATCACACACAAAGCAGGCGATCAGCAGAACCAGGAGAAGAGGGGTCATTGGCCTCGTGAGTTTGCCATGCACCTCTCAGTCACCAGCATTGCATATAGGATTCACATGGTGAGTTTTCAAGGATGCTGGGGAGGGACTCTTCATTAGGGACTGTAGTGATAGGACAAGGGGGAATGGGTTAAAACTGAAATAGGGAAGTTCATGTTAGACATAAGGAGGTTCTTTACTGTGAGGGTGGTGAAGTACTGCAATAGGCTCCCGAAGAAGCTGAAAATGCCCCATCCCTGGCAGTGTTCAAGGCCAGGTTGGACATAGCCTTGGGTGACATGGTTTGGTGGGAGGTGCCTTTGCCCATGGCAGGGGGTTGGAACTGAATGAGCTTAAGGTTCTTTCCAACCCATACCATTGTGCAGGCATCCTCCCAGGGCATGGCACAGCCCAAGTTCTGTCCCTCATCAACCCTCCACTGCCCCCAGGATGTTGTTATTGATGGGGAGATGGAGAACAGTGAAGAATGAGCTGCTGTTGAGCTGCCCTTGATGCTGAGATGAAGAGCAAGGCAGTGGGGAGCCCAGCCCCTCTTCATCACGCTGCCTCTGGCCCCTCTGGATGCAGAACACATCCATGCTGGGAAAGAAGCAGGGAGGAAAAATGCTCCCCTCTTTAAAGTTAATCCTTGCTCAGCTTGAACCATCCACTTGGGCAGTATGAATTATTGAATTAGTCCAGCTCCCTCTGAATAAGGGATAAATAAGACACAATAAAATCAATACGGAATAAATAGTGTCACTTTGCTTCACTTAGTGCATTATAAAACCATTAGAAGATTTACCAAATAACTAAAGTGCATTAGATCAAGAGGAGGAGAAAATGGATCCTCTCTCCCGGCATGAAGGCTTTCATTGGAATGGCCATAAATCACACATGCCCAGCCCAAGCCATGCCCTTCTGTGGGCCCCAAAGGAAAACATCTGCATAACTGGAGAGCTGTGCATGTGGAGGCTGAAAGGGAAATACCGATACGGCTGAAGGGCTGCGGATGTGGATATGGAGGTTGAGGCACTCCCCTGCCACCAAGGGCAAAGGGAGAAAAGCAGGAGCCTTGGGCAGTTGGGAGAAGCCACATCATCTCCGTAATGGGGCTTCCCCTGCTCTTCAGCATCCCATCTATCTGCAAGGTCCTCCACTGGGAATGGGGTTTCTCCATGACCACATTCAGTGAGGCCAAGATTCCCCCCCTGCGTGCTGCTGTAAACCAGGAAGAAACAAGCAGGACATGGGCAGTGACTGCCCTGCTGTACTGAACCCCTGTTTGATGTCTGGTACCACCTCCGGAGCCTCGGGACAAAACTCCATCCCACCTCTTGCTCCTAGAGCCACACACTCCCAAATCCCTTCTGCTACACTGCAAATGAAGAACATTTTGGTGCTGAAGGATAACAGCTCCTAAACCCATGGCCAACAGCCCCCAGCTCCTGTGCCACTGGTCCAGCAGCCCTACTGCGGCTCCAGCCTGCCGGTGAGGCTGCTCCTGTCTGAATCATCCCTGACTCACAGGTCAGCTCGGACGTAATCATCTTCAAACACAACAAACACCACGAACTGTCTGGCTTCTGAGATGCAGAGGTTGCCAAACGCACGAGGAAGGTCACACACCGCTCCTCCACAGGCTGCAGATGCACTGGCTGGGACACAGGGCATGCCGGAGGCAGGGAACGCCGGACAGGGCTGGCTGTGTGGAGTTGGGAGTGCTGACTCCCAGGGATCCTGTCCCTGTGATGGTGCCTATGTCTGCCTGCTCAGCCATGTGCCAGCGGGGCTGGAGCATCCTGAGGAGCAGGGAACGGGGTGGTGATGCTGGAGCTGGCCATCTCCCCATAGGCTTCCCCTGGGTTTTGTCTGCTTCAAGCCCTAAGGGAGCAGCAGGAGCATGGCAGCGACACACACACAGGGAGAAGAAGCTGGAAAGCACCTCCTGAATACTAAACATGATGTGCAGCATGTGCGAGACACACTCTGCAAGAGCTGGAGCTCACCCACCGCCTCTTCTCCACCTCATTCCTAAAGAGCTGCGTGCCCTGCTCCTGCAGACGGTGTCCCCACTGCACAGTCCTCATAGAAGTTACATGGTCTCAGGCATATCCCAATGGGAATAAAGCATTGAGAGCACCCAGGCCAGGCCTTACCTCCCACATAGGCGATGGAGAAGCCCCTCCTGGCTGTGTTGCGGTCGGTGTGGAGCACCAGCAGCACCCGGTTGCTAAGAGAAGTGACTGGTGCTGGGCTCTCCCACCCGCACCATTGCCCCAGCAGGGACCCGTTCTCAGCACCACCATCAAAGGCAGCCACATGGTCATAGTCACAGCCACCCGTGAGGCTGCTCCGGCCCTCCAGGTCCATGTCCAGGAAGAAGATCCTGACCCTGTAGCCTGGGGGAAGCTGGATGCTCCACTGGCATTTGAGGTTGTTGGGGTAGAAGTTGGGGTACCGAGGGCTGGAGAAGTTCCCTTTGATGGTGGTGAACACCTCCTGGCACTCGCCTGCTTAGGAAGAATAGGGAAAGGAAAACATGAAAGCAAACCTGAAGCCCCCGGGTGTGGATGAGCTGGCAGATGGGCAGTCACTTCTTTTGTTGCTAAAGGATGCTCTGCCCTTTACCTCACTGCTCCCTTGCGTTTGGCTGAGGGAAACCTACTAGTTAGAGGGGACAGCAATGCCCAAGGTGGCCAAAGTCCTACAAGAGCAGATGGTGAAAACCCATATCCCCAGGGAATGGCATGAGCAAGAAGGGTGCCTCTTGCTTGAGAAACACAACCTGGGGCCTGGGACAGCCACAACAGTGCCCTTTGCATCATATGGTGGTTTACACTTCACACCATCCTCTCCTGAGCTCTCCCCAGTGGGTTCCCCTTTACTGTCATCTCTTGCTGCCATGGGAGGTAAGAGCATCACCACCAGCACACCAGGGACCCATCCCCACGCCCTTCCCACTGCCCCACCACCCCAAGCTCCCCACACCTGAGTAGAAATGGGCCTTGAAGCCCCGGCCTCCGATGTTGAAGTCCGACTTGAAGAGGATGAGGAGGTGTGGGGTGGAGGACACGGTGCGGGGTGGGCGGGCGCTGCCGCAGTAGCGTCCCAGGCTGGGGGCAGCGGCGGTGGGGCCATCAAATACAGCCACATAGTCAAAGCCACAGCCCTGGCCCCCCTCCACCTGGAAGTCCATGAACACCAGGGTGAGAGAGGTTCCACCGTCGGGTGCCCCGATGCTCCAGCGGCACTCGGCATCATTGGGGTAGCTCTCGGGGTAGCGAGGGCTGGTGATCTCCCCTGACAGCCCCGTCAGCTGCCCACCGCAGGCGTCTGTGGGGAGACACAGACAATGAGGATGATGGGGAGGACCATTCAGGACCATGGGTGCTCTGCTACCTCCATCCCTTCCCGATACCTTTCCTGTAGGCAGCAGAGAAGCCGCGCTTGGCCACGTGGCGGTCGGAGCGGAAGACAACAGCCATCACATGCCATGCAGAGGAGAAAGGTGGTGGGGGGCTGTGGCCACAGAAAGTACCCAGGAGGTTGCCCCGGTCCCGGGCAGCCCCGTTGTAGACCTGGAGGTAGTCATAGGCACAGGTAGTGTGGTATTCGAGCTCGAAGTGGCTGAAGGAGAGCAGGAAGGAGGAGCCCTCGGCCACCACGATCAGCCACGTGCACTCCGTCTCATAGGGGTACAGTCCTGGGAAGTTGGGGCTGGAGAAATTGCCGGAGGGTGCTGAAAGCACCCCCCCACATTTGATGCCTGGAGGACAGAGAGGTGGATGTGATGTCCCCTTGGCAGGGGAAGACTGGAAGAACAGAGGTGGGGTGCACAGCACTGGCTCCATCCCATCAGCACCCTGCAGACCTCCATTGGGCTCAGTCACCCCTTCTCCTTTCTCCCATGTGTCCCACCATCACCTTTCATCCCTCCATGTAACCATTCCCTTGAGCTTGTCCTGCCGACAGCAGTGCAGCATCCCTTCTATTTATTGATGGGAAAAAGAAAGTAGGGAGTGCACTTCAAAGTGAGTTTTAAAGGGTGCCCCATCTGCCCTCCCTTCCAGCTTTGTGCCTCCCACTGATGATGCTCCCCCCGTATCATGGCAGTATCGATGAATTCAAGCAGGGAGGAATAGGAGTGAAGGCCTCGATGCACTCAGCAATGAGTTATGCATGTAGGGATCGATTTAATAATGAAATCTTTATCCTGAGACATGGTTATTATGAAATAAGGCGGGGAGGAGAGGACTGCCACCTGCCCCTGGGTCTGATTAGGGTTGGGGTGAAGAGGCTGCCATCGCTGGCACATACATCATGTCTGCGAGGGATGCAGACCCCTCAGGAGACACGCACAGGTTCCCAAGCAAGGCTGGGCGCTCGCTGCCATCAATCTGGGCCAAGTATATTGCGAATCGATAGCAAGGCAGCACGCATTGCTTTCCATCACACCTGCTGCACAGTGACCTGCCAATGCCTGGGATGCAGCACAACAGCACATAGGTAAAGGGGTGTTTCCATAGGCAGCAAAGCTGGGCAGACCTACAATCAGCTTGCTGATTACTGGGAATAGGCAATACAGTCATACGGGGCTCATGCTAAAGGAATAATGTTACTGAAATAACCCTGCCCTGCAGCCCAGGGGTGGTTTATCCAGGTAAAGTGAGAGGTTTATTGCGTGCACAGCAACATACACATACATGCACCCATATGCATATATCTGTGTCATAACGGCATGTAGTGAAAGGGCAGGGGAGAGTAGCTTTAAGCTGAGAGAGGGGAGATTGAGATGAGCTCTCAGGCAGAAGCTCTTCCCTGTGAGGGTGCTGAGGCAATGGCACACGGTGCCCAGAGAAGCTGTGGCTGCCCCATCCCTGGCAGTGTTCAAGGCCAGGTTGGACACAGGGGCTTGGAGCAACCTGCTTTAGTGGAAGGTGCTCCTGCCTGTGGCAGGGAATGGACCTCAATGAGCTTTAAGGTCCCTTCCAATCCAAACCATCCTGTGATTCTATACTTACATAGGCATGCGTAACCCCAGAAGTTAAAGAAACCCTTCAGTAAAGCACCTGTACGCCACAAAGGACATCCCCTACCTGCAATCTTCAGTAAAACAAGTGTGAAGCAGCAGAACAAGCACAGAGCGATGCCCCACGCTCGCACATGGTGGCTGCAGATCCCAGCTCCTTTCCCCAGGCTGAGGGAAGTGAGTCCCTCTCCCTGGGACCTGCTCGCACCCAGAGGCACTGCAGCACCCACAATCAGCCCTCTCCTCCCCGGGTACCACAGATACCCATGCAGTGCCTGTGTCCCCAGTTGGAGCTGAGATTGGGCTCTTACCTCTGCCTGGAGCATCCCCGAGAGCCCCACACAGCACGGCCAATACTGCCAGGCAGCCTGTCCCCATGCACCTCATCCTCCAGCAGGTAAGTCTGGCCTCAGCAGCACCTGAGCATCCTTTTGGAGCTGTCTATCTGGAAGGGAAATAACTAACTAACTAAAAAAGCAGGAGGCCTGTAGAATTAATAATGGAATGAATAATTCATCACTTGTTTGAATCAAGAGCGGCAAGGCAACTTGATCTATTCCTCCCTTCCTTCGCTCAGTTTTAATGATCTGGATCAAATGTCCCAAGGATTTACACTATACTAGATACCTTGTCAATACACTATATTTAGAAGAGATATTAATGTTTCAGATATGGTGTATAGCGGCAATAAGTCTGGGCTGACAATATGCCCTTAAGGGGCTATGAAAATAATTTAGCTCACCAGTCAAGCCAGTGAACCAAAATGGGAATTTCAGACTTGCCGCAGAAAAGCACCTCAGGAATTACCATGATTTACGCTATGGCACCCACTGCACGAAGCCAACGGGTGGTAAACGCCGGAGAAACAGGGAATAGGATTTAAATGCAGCCATGACTCCACGCCAGCTGCCAGGTCAGCATCCCTGCAGCAAGAGTCCAGGCTCAGCGGGATGCTCAGCGCAGGAAAGCAGCAGTCGTGAGCACTAAAGATAGCAAATCCCACCTCCCCTGAGGAATGTTAGAGATGAATTGTGACTCATGGGCAAAAAACATCGATTGTTATAGAACCTGCTACGGCCTTGGAGGATTACCAGGTTCTTCCATGGCGGCTCACACTCAGGCTCTTGGATGCACCGGGCTGACGGTGCTCAAACCTTTGCGTTCGGTGGGAAAGATGTGCCACGTTAACTGGAAAACCCCAATCCCAGCAGCAGCTCAGTTCATTCCCGCATGGGTCAGGAGGGAAAAGACTTTCCTGCTGCCATATCCCACACCCAGATGAATGCCAGGAAACAAAACCCACGAGGGCCTCCCGGCCTGAGGGACCTGTGCTGAAGAAGTCACCTTCAAAGCAGCAGGGGAAGCAGCAGCGCCTATCTCTAAATCTCAGGAGGAGACAAGTTGCATTTATTAATTAAGCAATGAGGATCAATGCCCGAGACATTTCCTGTGGATTAATGATGGGCTGGGAGGAGCTGACGGCCCGAGGTGCTGCTAAGGACCATTAACGCCAACTGGTCATGAATCCTCAGGAAATGCTCCATGCCAAGGTCGTTAAGTGCCTCAGGATATTTATGGGCGATAATAACAATAACATTTGCACAGGCTCTCTCCCCACTGCCCAGCCTCACTGGCATTGGGGCATCCCAGCCAGGAGCACTCCATCCTGAGCCAAGCTGAGTGGGCAAACCAGGGTGTCTGTCCTGGGATGCTGAGCACTGCACCACCCCACCAGCACCAGGAGGAAGATCAGGAGATGCAAGGCAGCCCTGCCTGTCCCTGGGTACTCCTCCAGTGTAGGCTCTGGAGACGGCTGTGATGCTGGTGCTGACCTCCCAGGGATGCTGCAGAGCTTACTTATCCACTACCCTAACAGGCTTGGAGCAGAGGTCTGTGCCCTTGCCTTGTGACATACGTATGGGGCCACATCTTGCAGCAAAGAGGCAGGAGATGTCTGGCACCACGGCCTGTGGTGCTGGGGATTCTTCTGGATGCCTCTATAACCACAACCCTCATCACCTCAGCCGAAAGTGCTCAACCACCCTCCCAGCCATGGCCCACTGGGATCACGGACAACGTGCTCCCTGACTTCTCCATCACTGCACAACAGAGCAACACATTCATCCTCACCACATCCACCTCCAGCAACATAGTCCTGCAGCCCTTCCACCAGCAGACTCAGAACCAAGCCACATCCCAGCATGGACTCAGTGTCCAGAACACTCGTACCTACACACCACTCTCCTCCATCCCCCCCGCTGCACTCTGCATCAGGGATACCCCTGGGATACAGGGGACCGGGGCTGGGCAGCACAGCAGCTGTGCCCTGCTCCCGGGAGACTGCATCCATCAACCGTAGGCACACTCCTCCTCCTGACCTGGGGATGGCCATACCCTGGTTGGGTCTGAGCACAGGGTACACTGCTCAGGTTGGATGCAGCAGGGATGCAGGCAGAGGAGCCAGACATGGAGGTTGGAGGTGCTCTGGATCAGCCCAGAGTCCTTTGGCCCCAGCCAAACTGGGTGATTTCGAGGTGTGCTGTATTGGGGCTGCCTCTATCCCTCTGTGGGCAAATTTATAAATCATGAGTGAAAAAGGCATTTGATTCATTTTAATAGAAAGGATGTGATCAGGACTGCGAGACTTCAGAGAAGATCAAAGGTTTAAATACGGTTCCCAGGAGGAATGGGAATTATTTAGGCAGGAAATAATGAGATGAAATTAAGAAGGTATTTAGGCTGCCCATGAGGAAGAAGAAAGGAAGTGAAGGGAAAGCCCTCTCCCCAGCACAGTGCTGCAAGGGTGATGGGGGCTTCCTGGGGGCAGCCAGAGCACTGGAGCATCCTACCAGCACCTTGTCCCACCACCCACTGCAGGGAGCTCACGCACCTCCAGCTTCAGTGATCCCACATCATTGACAGCATCACACCATTCCCTGTGAAACTGCCACTGCAAGGTAGCTCCCAGGCTCCAGAGGATGCAAGCCTCTCATCCTCCCTCTGTAGGGAAAACCCTGCCTGTGAGCTTTTCCTTTCCATATTGCTGCCTTTGCAGGAGCACAATGCAAGCCTCTAAAAGGGGGTGTCCCCAGTTGGAATTGGGTACTTCAGCCTGGGAAAGGACAAAAGGCAGGAGGGGGAAGGGAGAGCAGAGTGGAAAATAAAGAACAAAGTGCCTAGGGCCGATCTAAAGGCCCCTCTGAGTCCACACTTCCAAAGCCATCGTCTCCCCCACGGAGAACGTCTCACAGAGACCCCATCCCCTCCGGTGTGGCACGCATCACCTCCTCCCGCTCTGCCTGCAGCCTGCCTCTGCAGGATTGCAACCCGCAGCACTCACAGCTTGCTCCGTCTCTCACCACCCTCCCTTTTAGCCAGGAACAAAGACAGGAGGCTTCGCGGCAGAACGGCCACACCAGCTGGGGAGGGTTTATCCATCCTGGCCCATATGTGCTGAAATACCCAGACATATTGGGGTTGTGTTTAAAGGAACAGGCCCAGCTTTCACACACAAAGTCGTCGCTTTCCCGGAGCGAGCGTGAAGTCATCCCTCAGGCCTGTGCAAAAGGGATTTTTAGTAAAGCCTCAAAAAGGCAGAATACTTAAAGAGGTAAAGAAGGAAGGTTTTCAGAGAATATCATATCCGAGGGATCATGTCCGTGTCCCTAGCTAAGGCTAAAGCAGGGAGAATAAAGACAAAGCAACTCCTTATAGCAGCCCCATGCTGCGCAGAAGCACCTCCACTACACAGTGGCTAACAGCAGCTGAAGCATGGGTTTGGGTGGGAAGAGCAAGCTTGCTTTGGATCCACCCTGGAGAACTCCCCTGGATTTCACTGCAGAACCCTGTTTTGCCTTTCCTGTCAGTTCTTGCTCAGATGAAGTTAACATAAAAAAGCTGCAGCTACACTGGATTAATTCCAAGCATTTGGTAACTGGAGACAAATCTCACTGATGCAAGGGGAACTGATGGTTCCTCCCAGCATGAGAATCAGAGCCACCATTTTAGTGCATATTGCTTGTTTTGAGTAACTCTTAAAATACATCTCCTTTGTGTAAAGCTGTACTATTTGATACAGATAAAAAATGAGGCATGAATGGTAACACAGCATCATTTGTCACAGCCTGGGCAACCCCAGCACAGGATGAACTGGGAATGAACAGAAAAACACAAAGGTGTGCAGAAAGCCTGAATTTCCAGGTGTAGTTAGTAAAAACAGGGGTCTAAAAGAGCAGAAAGAGGGTATCTCAGAGGAAAGGAAGCAGCACCTTGGGCTGAAATTGAAGGGGCCAGGGCTGCCATTCACAGGGCAGTCCTTGGCTCTGTACCCTGACCCATGGGAAGCACCCAGGCAGAGCCCCATGAAGCTTCCACTCCTCAAGTTGTGTTCTTGTACACCTATAGCACTGCCTTGGGCACCTGAGAGAGCCCTGTGAGAAACAGAAACAGCTGTTTATTTGGAAAGAGGTTCAATTTAATGAACCAGAGCTATGATACAACACTTAGGGGACATGGAAAGCAAACAACCATCCTCACTGGCAGACACCACAGTTACATCCTGGATGCTTTCTCTCAGTGTTAGGACATGCTCCTTCTCTCCCCAGGCAGCATTTCAAGCATTAAGGACCAGGGTAGGTAACACAGGCTGGAAAGACTTTCCACAGAAGATCAGTGCCTCCTTCTCTGCATTAGTATGTAACAGGGCAACTGAGGTACAGAGAGGTCAAGTGACTCACCTGGCATCACCGAGCAAGATAATCACACAACTGAAATGAACCTCAAGGACTCCAGAGCCCTTGGCCAGGCAGTCTCCTCCCTGAGGATTAAGCCTCTCCCCTGGACACGTATCAGGGCACAATACCACTGCAGACTAACACAGATTGCAAAGCAACTCACTGATCTTCATGTTACAGCAGAGCTCTGTACTTGGATACCTTTAGTGCCCTTAGGAGATCTCCCTCCTACAATTGCATATGAAGGCTTCCATGATCATTACCATGCTGCTCCCTGAGGTGTGGGTGGCACAGCACTTAGCAGCCACTCTGCAATAGCACCCGTTCCTTAAAACACTCAAGAGTGAGAATCATAATGGAGGCAAACACTTGATCCAAAGGCCTATATAAGTATATGCACAAGGAACTCAGTCTATCAAGACAATTCTGTGCAGTGCCTGCAGAGAAACGAGGACATCCAAGGCTCAGCCTACGGTTCCTCAGGTCAGGAATATCCTGCTAAAAGACAAAACAGGAATCTTCTTCAATTCCTGCAGCTTTAAGATACCTACTCATATCTTCATTGAATGCAGAAGAGCCACAGATTAACACAAATGGCCTTCTTCTGCAGGAATTTATTATAGTCCTCATCAAGCCTTCATTGAGACGACCAGTGTACGTGTTTTCCTGATAGCTCCAGGGAAGTTTTTCCAGGGAAGTTTCCTGAAAAGACAAAAGTTTTGCAGTGTGTCATATTAAAAAGAACAATTGATTTCTTACAGCAAACCTCCCTCCTTCCCCCAGAGTGCTGCATGGGAGAGTCTCTGGGTAGAACTGACCCTTCCTCTTCCAAAGCCTGTATCAATTCCTTGCTGCAGTACCTGGCCACTCATGCAGAGGGAACTGAACAAAACCAGGGTGCAGCTATCAGAGAATGGTTTGACTTGGGAGGAACCTTAAAGTTCATCCAGTTCCAACCCCCTGCCACAGGCAGGGACACTTTCCACTAGAGCAGGTTGCTCCAAGCCCCATCCAACTTGGCCTTGAACACTGCCAGGGATGGGGCAGCCACAGCTTCCCTGGGCATCCTGTGCTAGCACCTCAGCACCCTCACAGGGAAGAACTTCTGCCTAAGAGCTCATTTCAGTCTTTTCTAGTTTATTTCCCCCTTGTCCTATCACTATGTGCCCTTGTAAAAAGTCCATCTCCAGACTTCTATCATTAATAAATGCTGTAGAACCTTCTCCTTTGAGAATCACTTCCCAGTGCACCTCTTCTATTCCAAAGTCCTAAATCATAAGCCTATTCCTCTCTATTGCCTCTCCCATTCCCAAGACTTTCAGTCCCATCTCCCTTGACCAAAACTGAAAGAAGCCAGCTCTGATCCCATGAGAAATGTCAAATTCAGCAGGGACTCCCCTACTCCTATTAATTAGAAGCAGAAGGTGCTCAAATGTGGTGGTGACAGGCAGCAGAGTGAAATATCAGGACAGGCAGATGCATAATCCTAAAAGGGAGAATGCACGAGTCAGTGTTGGACTATAACAAACCTGCTAAGAGAAGAGAAGAAAAGGAGAGATGTACACACAGGGCAGACAGTGTTGACAGGGGTCAGGCAGGTTTCTTGCCCTTCACTGATTGAATTTCAAGACCTCTTCATGCTCTTGAAACGGCTCTGTCCTGCAAAGGGTATTTAAGCTATGTCACCAGAGACAATTACCTTCCATAGAGCAGCTGAGGGGGTGCCTAAGTCACAAGTACTTTTCCCTATACCAAATCTCATCTTGCTGAGGCCATATGTGGAACATAATGTATGAGACACATCCACTATCAGAGCTACAAAAAGTGATTCATCTGAGAGACTAAAAATGCAATGGGATTCATTCCCTTAGCATAAATAATTCTTTCTATATCCTCCTTGCAATGAATCCTCAGTTCTGAGGGAAGTAATTTTCAACCACTGAATCCATGCAGAACATAGGCAACTTTGGGACCAAATGGAAATGAAAAAGACTGCTCAAAATGTAAGACCACTGAGAGGGTATGCCCTCATCCCGTGGATTTGGCAGGGGAAAAATAATTCTACAGAGGGGGAAACAACTTTAAGAAGTTTAAGAATAGGTCAGCTGGGAGAAATAATTGCTGGGAAGTTGGTGCTAACATACTAGAAGAGAGCTCAGAATGAATAAGAACAGATTAAGGCACTGGTTTTGGAAAAGAAGAAATAGTTTATTTGCTTTGGGTATCCCAGAATCAAGTTTTCTTTGCATAAATGTTTAGGTGCAGCAACAACCATCTGAAGTGTGGGAAAATAATAAGCAGTGGCTATGAATCAGTGGATCCGTCCCAACAGAGCAGCAACAGAGCAAAGAGGTAAAGAGGAACAAGCAGTGACCAATGATCACTTCCCAAAACTCTCCAGACTAGCAGCAGTGTGAGAACATGTACCAGATTTAAGAACAGCAGCTACTGGATCAGAAAATAACCTCAATGAATGGGAAAGAATTAAGATCATGCTCATGGAAAAGCAGAGGAAGCAGAGGCTTATCCAGCACAGAGAGCCCTCCCACAATCATGCTTCATATCCATTTACTTACCTGGCTTAGGACATAAAATATTCTGATGTTCCAGTATCGAGCCAGGTCCTGCAGAAGAGGTTTCAGATAGATTTTGTCAAAGGTAGGGAAGCAGCAAACAAGAGTTACGAAGGTTTCATCCTCTTCGTTGTCTGTTATGGACTGGAGGATGGGAAGCATTGGTGCAAGACCGGTTCCAGATGCCAGCATGAGGAGTTCTCCGTGCTAACAACAGAACAGAGAAGTGTGGATGAGCTGTAGGACTGGAAATGGATGTGCTCATGGTCAGCTCCTCCTGCTGTTGCACTGGTAAAGGGTCCCTTAAGAAAGAACACATCAGAATGTCATGAACTGGTAAATTCAAATCTGAGAATGTATTTTTCTGCAAAGGATTACACATAGCATTTCCAGTGTCCATGTATCCAACCTAACAAAACTGGATTTTACCCAAATATAGTATTTTATCCCGACTTTAGCCTTGATTTCAATTATTGTTCAGTTTCAAGTCTATACTACACTTTGCTGACCCACTGTGCATTGTTTTCCCACTGGAAACACTCCCAGTGTTTATCTTGGATGCTGCAAAGTACAATCCTGAACGTTCTCTGGAGGAAACGGTTTCTTCTCCATCCTGATCCATGTATCTTCCTGGTGCATTATCTCATTTTCCTCAAAGAGCTACCAGCAGTACACAGTGCTTCTCACCCGCAAGTAGGGACATTCACTTTACTCAGGATATTGATATTCAGGCAGGAAAGTGCTCTGTGTAGGAAGACAGAAGATTCCCAGAACTTTCCCCTGCTGCCAGCCAGTGTATCAGTGCCAAAACTGGGACTTAAGCCCCTCTTCTATAGCAAGTTGTTTTGCAAACTGCCTGTGCACAGATCATCCAGACAGCCCTTGAACACAGCCACTTTGAGGGTATGACCGATGACATGTTCTGTCCCAGATTACTATCTGGAAGCTTTTCAGAAGAGAAGGAAACAGTAGCCTAAACCAGCAAGGAGAATATTTCAGGAAGCAGAACACAATTGCTCTGCACGTAGCTTGGCCACTGGGATTTTAGTCTTATTTTTGTTGGAGGGAGGGGAAGAAAACTCAAAGCTTTGGGATCTTAACAACCAGCATTTTAATTCTGCTCCTCATCTGAAAGGTTATAATTAAGGAACTGAATTAGTATGTGTGAGAACCCTTCCCCTGAAACTGGATCTGCCTCTCTTTGCAGGGAGCTGGTATCAGGCTGGGATCAACACTTGCAGAGTGGCTGCGTGACACCTCACTGGAGCTGCTGCAGTTCAGGGAATACCCAGGACAGAAAAAGACCAACACTTCCCCTTTGCTTGTGCTCAGTTACAAACCAGCAACGCAGTTCAAACGAGGCAAAACCCATCTGCACTCATGGCTGGTGCAAAGTAAGTTCTCTTTGTTAAAACACATCAGGAGCTTCTAGTACAAGTGATGAACAGATGCTAATGTCTTCCAGTCTCCCATCCACCTCCCTCTCCCCTTCCTTCTTAAATATTCTGCAGTTCAATGAGGTGTACTTTCTCCAACTGACTGCTAATGCTGTAGCACTCTATAATAACCCAGGAAGTCCCTAAAATAATCATGAAAACAGTAATCAAATTGATGTCTTCCCCTTAGAGTATTAAACAAAGCTAGCTGCCACATCCTCTGTCTCTTAGGGAACTAACCTTATTAGGTCGATATGGGAACCCTCCAAATGGCCCACGCCAAAAGACCATGTCTCCTTTTTTCCACGTTCTTATGTATTGTGACATTAGCCCAGCTTCATAGCACTAATAAAAAGCATTGTACAAAAGAAAAGAATAATTATACTCTGTTGGAAAATTTCCCAGCTTAAAGTCAATTATAAAGTTATCTACATTTAAACAAGAAGGGGACAAAAAAAAACACTGTATGGGTTTAAGAAAGAAAGATCATTTCTGTTTGAAAAATAACTCAAAGTTATACCCAAAACAAAGACATTTAAATTAAATCATATTGGACCCATTCCAGCTTGACTATAATATAAACACAAACCACTCTCATGCAGCCTGAATTTCCAAAACTGGAAAAAGCTTATCAGAGCTCTTGCTTACAAAGCACACGGAGAAGAGTGTCTTGAATGCAAAGCACAGTCCAAGCCTTCAAGTGTTCTCCAAATCTCAGAGTATGGGGTCTGGAAATGCCCTCTGGATACTGTTAGTTATATAAACACTGCATAGCTCTTGCTTTATTCCAGTCTCTCAGATGCTGTGTTGATACAATTAGTGCCCCAAAGTCAGGTTTCTCATTTATAAAACTCTTGTTTTCAGAAGAGATCATGTGGATGCTAAGGGATGCCTTCACATTTTCAAAACCAAAATATGTTAATGCGGGCCTCATGGAAGAAAAATATTAGCAAAAAACTGCCTTACTTTCTATGAGGCACAAACAATATTATCTGGGCTTTTGCCTGCAGGAATGCCAGCCTCACTCATGACTGATGAGAAAGGGCTGTACTTGCTAGAAACAGAAGCAAGTAGAGGCTGGAAAATAAAGGGCTCTTCATTCTACAAGCACTCTTGTAGCTATGTGCTATATGCCTATCTATTTCCTATATGTATGACCACTTTATAGCTAATGAGAGCAAACATGAGCAAAAGAATGGCCACAGTCTATGGGATCTAGCTAGAGAACAAGGGCTGGTCCAAACAGCAAGAGCAGATAAGCCCAACAGCAGACAACTGGTCTCGCACAGAGGTGATACAACTGATAAGTCTGAGGAAGAGCAACAGAGCCCGAGGTGAAGAGATGGTATGTGATAAAAGCCTTCAAAGACTCCAGCCTATACAAAAGCAGCATATTTTGGGGTATTTTTCTGCATGCATGTTGGAGAGAAGCCCAGCTCCACACCCCAGGGCCTTGGCTGGCCACCAAGCTGCACTGCAGGCAAACAAAATCGGTCAACCACAAAGCAGCTAAAAAGTGAGCGAGTGAGCAAGCGTGTGCTTGTGCTTGCAAGCAGTGTTAGCTAATAAAGAACAGAGATGCTCCTCCCCTCCTCATAACCTCATTTATACAAGATATCTGAAGTCTTAACAACTATTAGCACCAGCTGTTACACTTAAAAGGTAAATGCATAACATACATCCAGGCTCTGAGTTACTATCAGAAACATTTCTGTTCAGAGGGCTCTGGACAGGTACTAAGTCTCACAGCAAAAGCATGCAGCTGCATCAAAGAAGTATTTTAGTTCTATCTTCCTCAAATATACATGGAAGCCCAAGGTAAAAGGAGAAGTCAGCCCCACTTACTGCCTATTCCCAACTGACCAGGGTAATGGAAACCAAACCAATCCTTCTTTCCCCCAAATTATTCCCAAAAAATTGAAGTGAGAAGTGATTGAGTGGGTTTAAAAAGCATTTTTTCTAAACAAAAAGAAATAATTATGTCCTGGGGGGAAACTTCTACACCCAGTTTTACATGGACAGAAACCCTAACATTATAAAATCACTCAAAAAGAGGGTTATGCTCTGTAAATGGCAACTCCCTCACTCTTAACTGTAGTATCACAAATGCAGTGCTGTAATAACAGGAGACAGAAGGATTTGAACAGTGCTTGGATTGCAGAGTAATAATAATAATATAGTACTTTCCAAAATTGCCTGAATAGTGTGAAATATACCACAACCTACAGAATGAGTTATACAAATGGCTGCTTTACACTGGGTGTTACCAACCTTTTTTGTCACTGCCAGAGAGTAACTATAGCTCCCTTTGGGATGAAAGGTTCTATATAAAGAAAAGGTATCATTACAATCATTACTATTATTATTGAAATGCAAAACCTGTGAGTAATAAGCAAGTATATGTGAAATTTCAGTCATCCTGTGAACGTATCCTATTAACGCAACTCAAATGCAACACTTCCCTACCACACACCAATTGCCACAAGAATGGTGAAATGACCCTCCCACAGGTGTCCTATAGAAGCTGAAGGGTTTTGTCAAGAACAGCATTTATGCTCCAATGTACAATGCATAATAGTCCCCCCAAATGTAAAATCCTGGAAGACATGCAGAGGACAAGTGGCCATTCTCTGCAAGCCACTTGGGATACCCAGCAGTCTGAATTTCACAGCTATGCTGAAGCCTGTGCCTGTCCTGAGGAATCACTAGGGGACACACAAACACAGGACTGGAAAAGTGTTCTTCAACTGGATGTTTGCCACACAAAGTAATCATTTATGAGAGCCCTGTAGACTTTATCCAGACTAATTTCCAGCCAAGTTCTCCTATAAAATCCTTTTGAACTCAACCAGCATTTTGTGGTGGCCTCCAGAAGGGCCAGAACACTTGTCCAAAATGGGGCTCTGTCACCTCATCCACCCCGATGCCACCTCTCTGCCCCATGGGCCATGGTGACCCTCCCAGACTGCAGGCAGCTCCAGAGCTCTTCCCGCAAACCAGAAACTGCTGCCTACTGTCTGTCTATAGTTCTAACCAAAACAAAACTCCTGAGAAGTGTTCTTAAAGTAAAATGCAGGGGCAAGGGGCAAAGGCCTGGGACTTCCCAAAACCCAGTGATTCAATGGGGCTGACAAGTGGGTGCAATTTCAAAGACACACCAGAAAGGTAAAATGAAGTCAGGGAACTGGAACGGGCACCTCCTTCCACACTGGCAACTGCAGGGCTCCCAAGAGGCTCTCCCAAGTGCTTTAACAGGGTTTATGCTGCAAAGCACTTGTTTGTGTGTCACCTTCCTCTGCTTTCAGTTTTGTGGAAAAAAACTGCAGTTTTTACCAGTAAAGCACAACTGCTTTAAAACAACACAGAAACAGTCCACAAGGGATTTGGGAGAGCCTCACCTGAAGGGCCAACAGCATGCTTGGTTCCTAAACAAAACAGTTCCCAGCACCTTAAGACTCTAATCCATATTGTACAGGCTTACTTACTTTGATTAAAACTTCAAAGTAACCTTCTGTATTCCCTGGGCTAATTGGAGTATAGGCTCGCTGCACCTCCAAACCATTCACCGCTCCTCTAAGAAGAGAAACACAGGAATGCACCATGACGGGGGTTATTGACTGGTGTTACCAAACTTCTGCAGCTCTCTGGGCAGACAAGGAGGCAGCAGGTTCTCTTCCCAGCAGCCCAGCCTGTGCACAGATCAGATGCAATGCATTTCCCTTCCCGAGGTAAAGATCCAGGGGAAACATAATGGTTAAATGTATCTTTTGTTTTCCCCAGCAGTATCTACATTCAGCTCTTGGACATACCACTGCAAGGATTTTGAGCCAAACATGCAAAAGTGACAACATGGGCATGTTGAATATTGAATGCCTTCACAGTTAAGTTTGCTATCACTTTTGGTCTGTCTATGCTCAGACAGCATCTGGTAATTGAATAACAAAAGCCAGGACGCAGCCTTGACCTGAGGTCCTGTCAATATACACCATATTTTCCTGTAAGTCTTCTCTTCTCACAGAATATATCCACCCTGCTCTTTACTACTGACCAGGGTAATTGATTGAAGTGACCAAAGCTTTTCCTCTGCTGCACTGTGAGGGATGACTGAGGGGAGAAGCGTGCTCTTTCAGCACCAGCCAGCTGCATACATCCGCTGTTAACGTACAAATAACGTCAACAGATACAGATCAATGGCATCATAATATGACTTTTTCTATCTGTCAGTGCTCACCACAGATGGCTGAGAGAGACAAAAACTCTTCCCAAGTGGTCCCTTTCTGGCAAGCAACGAAATACACAGGAGAGTTGTTTTGCTAGACATCAGTCAGGAAACGCCTGGATGCTAGGAGTTACATCCTGGGTGCTAAGATACCCCAAGATACAGAGCCTCAAATACCAAGCTGTGGGGTGAGCGCAGCTCATTGTCTTCATTCCAACACGCTGGAGCAAATCATCTGTTATAACATCTATTCTTTGAGTCTTTCTTCCTGCAAATGGATTTTCTTAATCACACCTAGTTCTTTCTGGCCCATTTTCTTAATCACACCTAGCTCTTTCTGGCCCACTGAGGCAAAGATAATGTTGAAGAAAACTACACCTTTGGAATGGTTTTTACCATAAAATTAGCAGAGCTAGCGAGCTCAGGAGTTCTTTCATCTGTGTCATTGTGGAGGTATAGAAATCATGATTTGCCTGCTATGAAGCCTTTGTCTACTGACAAAAAGCTCCGTGTTAGGTTACATAATGCAGACTGTTTAACTAGCACAGAGAACAATACCTTAACACGATATGTTGTCCTAAACTCAAGCACAGGCTGCTATTTCCCGGTAATTCAAATCTGTACTGGTAGGTGTCCTCTGTTAGCTGCTCCACCGAGCTTATGCTGAATGCAGTAAATGTATCTGGATTCAGCTCTGAATTATTGCGCTGCAAGAACAACAATAAATAATTACTCGGTTAGATGGTGTCTTTTATTACTTTATTTTTCTTTGGAAGCAAACGTGTGTGCTCATTTAGTGCTGGAGATACTCAGGACTCCAGAAGAATGCGTATTAAATGCTGGGGCCCAGCGCAAATCTCAGCTCTCTGCTGATTCATTATCATGTTCTGCAGCATGCACTTTGGGATCTTGCATTTTCCCCCTCCCCCCTTCTTTTTAAAGTACATTTTTTACACCTTACAGCAAGGTCATCCTATTCTGACTCACTGCAATCCTCTCCTCATGTTTGGGAACAGAAACAATACTGCTAAAAGAGCTGAGCCCTGCTTAGGGGCCAACTTTGAAGCCGAAAGTGACCACTGTGAGTCAGAAATAGTGCCAGCTCTTTCAACACTGATCATTTTTGCTTGACCCAGCATAGGTAATGTTAGGTAAAAAGGCACTAACAAGATAACACTACATGCTGAAGACAAATACTCCGCCACACACGTGCAGCTTTCTTTTCATTCTCAAAATGTGAGTCGAAAAATGAGGAAAAGATGAGAAAGGTCAGGAAAACAGAGCTCGGAGGAAGCGGTCCGAGAGAAGAAGCTGCAGATCCAGAGCTGTAACGCGACACCAGGGCGAACTCGACACTTGGAAAATCACATTACAGCACGGAGAGAGCAGGCAAGGGGGAGGGTGGCTGTGAAGCAGTTTGGGGAATTGCGTTTACAGCCTTCTCTTAAGAAGCTGCTTTAATCCATTGCTGCATCCCTCACCGCAACCCCACACCCTAACAAGTACCATCAAAGCACAGGCTCTGGGATGTGACAAAGAGAAATTGACCTGCTCCTTCTTTTCCATGAGAAGGCTTTTGTCTTGCTTTGCTTTGGCCCTCTCCCATTGTGCAAGCTCCTTCTCGTACACATCATAAATGCAGGGTCTGCAGCCGCCACCACAGCACTGGGATGGAGAAGGTTCCTGGGGTTTGAGAGCCAGCCAGTCGTGCTCATTTCCACTCATTGTCTGCAAAACACAAGCCCTGCATCAAAAAAAAACGCGATGAAGAGCGGCACGTGCTCATCAGCAAACATTATTTGGAGGAGGCCTGAGAAAATCTCTCTCAAGCTACCTCAGGGGGCTCAGAAAAGCCTTCAAGTCAATGTACCGCCTGCAATACTCCATTTTAGCTCACTCACTGGCTCCGCATTGCCCAGTGAAGGAATGACAGACATTACAGCCACCAACTCAGCTACACAACAGACTCCAGCCCAACCTCAAGGCTCTGCTTCCCAGCCAAAGCTACCGCCAGCACCAGGCACACACTGACTCCTGCTTGTTCTGCTGTGGTGATGTCCTGCAAGACTGGCTCGTTCATCTGGAGTAGAAGCATCTTAGAAGCCCGCAGCTTGGTCCATTGGAACAGATAATGAACTCCAGCCACTGGGATAGAGCATGGCTTTAAAACACAGGAAGACAATGAGCTGGAAGTGGGGCTTCAGGCAAGAGTCTAGAGGCAAATATGGTAAAGGCACAGGCAAACAAACACTTCAGATACGAGCAGATTTGAGTCCGGCTTTAAATACAGACATGTAGGAGAGCAGTGACCCTGCCTGTGGCATGGAGGTGGACCCAGGTTATCTTAAGGTCCCTTCCAGCCCAAACCACTCTTTATCCCTCACCCTTGCTTCAGAGTGAGCTGTACCCACCGACCCGCTCCTCCAACCGGAATCGTGACTTCTCAGGACTCTACTTTTACACAGCAGTTGGCTCAACACCACTCCCAGTCCATTTGTACCTGCACCACAGAAACAAAAGGAGGTCCAGAGGAAATTATAAAGCCACGGGTGAGGAGAGACCACTTAGCACTTAGAACAGCTTCATTTTCAAGGCGAATTAATTAACCAACCTTCACCACTGCAACGCAAACACACTTATTCAAACACGGGGAGAAGAGGGCACGAGCAGACATAAGTCCTGCTTCCCACAGCGGCCACCGGTTCGGAGCCGTGTGCAGGGCCCTCAGCACCCACATGGGTACAAGACCCCAGCCATGGTGTGGATGTTGCCCAGGACCCCAGGCTCAGAGCTGACCATATTTAGAGCTCCAAGCACTTTCAGTGCATGCCCACGGCTTAGGGGCCCGTCTGCGGGACCCCAGCACAGCCCTGCCCGCAGCACCAACCCCAGGCCCCGGCTCACAGGCCCCATCCGCTGCTCGCCAAGGGCCCGTCTCTCAACTACCCCCCCGCTCCCAGCGCGGAAGAGGAGGTGCCTTTGCCCACCCCCTGCCTTACCAACATGGCCCCTGCCCTTCACACCCCACCCCGCACTTTGCCGACCCTCCCTTACCGTAGGTCCCCGCCCGCCATTGGCCTCCTCAGCCGTCAGTCACCCTGCGGAGGGAGCCCGCCCGCCGCGCTCCGGCCGTGCCGTGCGCGCCAAGATGGCGGCAGCCGGGCCCTGAGG